>JARYGA010015055.1:0-45320 GCA_030545235.1 Helianthus tuberosus
TGAAGCAGTTAGGTACATTAAAGAACCTATCATGGATCGATAAAAAGTTTCATCAGCCCTGTCTCCGGTGAGATCTGGGTGAATCCCATGATTTGTTGCAAGTGGGGTAGCAGCTGGAGTAGAACTTGACATCCCAAATTTCTCTAGAATATCATGAACATACTTAGACTGATGAATGAAAATTCCCTCAGGAAGTTGTTCAACTTGTAAACCCAGAAAGAATTTCATTTCCCCCATTGAAGACATTTCAAACTTTTGCTTCATCACTGATTCAAAATCTTTGCATAGATTTTCATTTGTTGACCCAAAAATTATATCGTCCACATAAATTTGTACTATCAGAAGATGACCATCAACGACTTTAGTGAAGAGAGTGGCATCCACTTTTCCACGTATGAACTGGTTAGCGAGTAGGTGTTGAGACAAAGTCTCGTACCAAGCTCTCGGGGCCTGGTGTAAACCATACAGCGCTTTGTCCAATAAGTAGACCTTGTTTTTGTGGATTGGATCGGTAAAGCCCGGCGGCTGACCGACATAAACCTCCTCTTTAACCTTCCCGTAAAGAAACGCCGATTTAACATCCAACTGATAAACTTTGAAGTTCTTCCAAGACGCAAATGCTAAGAAAATTCTGATAGCCTCTAGACGTGCTACAGGAGCATAGACTTCGGTAAAATCAATTCCCTCCTGTTGACTAAATCCCTGAACAACGAGTCGAGCTTTGTTCCTTACGACAACTCCTCTATCGTCCCTCTTACACTTGAACACCCACTTGGTGTTAATCTTCCTCTGACCATCCGGCAAATCAACTAACTTCCACACTCCCAATTTCTCGAATTGACTAAGTTCCTCCTGCATTGCATTGACCCAAGTGTCTTCAGTAAGTGCCTCTTTGTAAGTTCTTGGCTCAACCTGCGAGATAAAACAACTTAATGAGAATTCAGTTTGCAAAGGAGCAACTTTTGTATAAAAACATGTAAGCCCTTTATCAATCTGATTTCGAGTGCGAACGCCTTTCTGCAATTCTCCTATGATCAACTCCTCTGGATGATATGAAAAAGTTCGCGGCATCACTTCACTTGAAACGTCTACATTTCCCTCCAGATTAGTAACATTCTGCTCTGCATCTTGTTCACCAACTTGGTTTGTTTGACTTGAAATCTGAATTTGCTCCCCCTCAGAATCTAAATCTGAATCACCATGATCAAATACTGGCATATTTTCAGCTTCTAGATTATCATTCTGAACCGACTGATTATCCTGAGCAACTTCATTCTGTTGGACATCATCATGTTCACCAGCATTACTTGGACCTGCTTCATCATCATTTGAAGTTTCCCGTGGTCTCCTCGAATACTCAGCTGGGAACCTTAACTGCGACTCATATTCACGCAAAATATCCAACTCATCAAAGAAATCTTCATCATCCTCTGATTCTTCTCTCATGTCAAACGAATCCCAAAGTTTGTCATAATGATAACGCCATGAATCACCAGGATTCTGCGGCGGCATAGTATATCCTTGACATTCAACATTTGCAGCTTCAATAATCCGCTTCTCACTTGGAATGAAGACACGTCTCAACGGATTTGAATAACCAACAAATATTCCCTCAATGCTCTTCGGACCAAACTTTCCATGAGGCTCTATAACCGTACAAGGTGACCCGAACGGTTCTAGATACTTAAAATTCGGTTTGCGATTATTGATTAGCTCAAAGCATGTTTTGTTGAACTTCTTGACAGTGAGAACCCTGTTGAGCGTATAGCATGCGGCAGAAACAGCTTCAGCCCAAAAATTAATCGGTAACTTTGAATCTGCAAGCATAGTTCTAGCCGTCTCGATTAGTGTCCGGTTTTTGCGTTCTGCGACTCCATTTTGCTGTGGAGTGTACGGAGCACTAAACTCATGCAAAATACCTCTTTCATCACAAAATTCTTCCATCTTGCTGTTCTTGAATTCAGTACCATTGTCACTTCGAATTCTCTTGATACGCCTTTGGTACAAATTCTCAATTTTCCTGAACAGACCCATCAAACTGTCAAATGTTTCATCTTTCGTCTTCAAGAAAGAAACCCACGAAAATCTGGAATAATCATCAGTAACGACCAAACAATAGTAATCTCCTGTAATACTTTTGACATTCACCGGACCAAACAAATCCATGTGAAGTCTTTCCAGAGGTCTCGAAACTGAATTGACTTGCTTTGTAGGGTGTGACTTTTTCTTCTGCTTGCCTTTGATGCAGCTAATGCACTCCCCTTCCAGATGAAAACCTTTGATATTAACTCCCAATACCAAATCATTGTGCACCAAGTGATTCATCTTCCTAAGATGTATATGCCCCATCTTTCGGTGCCACAATCTTGATTCTTTCTCAGTTGCTCTAGACACGAAACAATGTGCTTGACCAGTAGTTGTAGTTGCTACAGACATATCTAACACATATAAATCATTCACTCTTGGTGCCCTCATGATAATCCATTCTTCAGGAATAACAAAACCAGGTTTCAAGATCAAACATTCTTTATCAGTGAAGTGAGTAGTATACTAATTGTCACAAATCTGCGAGATACTAAGCAGATTGTTCTCCAGCTCAGTGATGTAGTTAACTCTCTCAAACGTCACAATCCCATTGGATAACGTTCCTTCACCAACAATTCTACCACCTTCATGACCTGCAAATCCCACATAACCACCATTGATATTCTTCACATCATACAGTAATGCAGTTTTTCCTGTCATATGTCGAGATGCGCCACTATCCATGATCCATCTTGAAATGGCTCTTGGAAGATCCTGCACATACCACAAGTTGATTTTAAAACATTTCAATAAAGATGCCGATTCATGCTTCGCGATCCAGGAAGCTCCGGCCATTCAAACTGCTTATTCGAACATGGTGTCCACCCAGGCCTCATCAGCCTTAGGTGTAACCTTGACTCTCGCAATTTGAATTTTGAAATTTTCAGCCTTCAAAGGTGGAAAATTTGCATCATAATCAACCGAAATTGATTCTTCAGCCTTTTTCACTTCAGAAGTTGAAATTTTCATTTCAGTTTTAGGTTTCCAAATTTGTTCTGTTAATGCAACCCGTTTATAAAACCTGTCATTTTTAGTTACCACTTTCTTTACGGATTCATTTTTCACTTTGATGTTGTCATTTTTCACATTCTTTTTCTCAACAACCATTTGTGCTTTACCCTTCACATCAACTTTCTTCTGTTGAAACTTCACATTTTCAATCTTAGGCTTCACATTGGTACACATTCGTGCAATGTGACCAACTTGATTACATCTTAAACATGTTCGAGTATCAACAACTCGACTTGTGCCTTCAGACCGATAATGTGAAGCTCTTTTCTCAAAGAACTCTTTATTTGATTTTGAAAAAATTTCATTTTCCTCATCAGAAAGTGAACTTGAACCATTCACAAACACCTTCTTTTCAGCAAACCTTCTGTTTTGAAAACTCCTTTTCTGATAACTTTTACCACCTCGATAACCACCCGACCAATTGTTTCGATTGTTATTATAAAAACATGGTGGAACAACAGGCTTTTTGTAATAAGCTTTATCTTTCTCAAAATTCATTTGCCTTTTTGTTTGACACAAACTGTTCACTTCTGACAACTCAACTTCAACTAACTTGAAAACATTTGTCAACTTTTTCACATTAACATTCTCAATTGGAAACTCAGAATCCGAATACAACTTATCAGATCCAGCCATCTTGTACATCACAAGACCCGGTTCATCACTTAAGTTGTTTTTGGACTTTGATTTCTGAATGTATTTGTCCAAGAAACACCCATCATCTTCGGTTGAATCAGACATTAAAACACTTTCAGCTGTGCTCTTAACAATCTCTGTCTAAACACTATCATCAGATGATGTAGAAAAAGTAACATCAATGTTTTCTGGAAGTTTAACTTCTTTCTCTTCCTCAATTTCCACCAAACTAGACTGCTTTTTCGTGTAGTTGTCTAAAATTGGCGGTGGAACTTTGTGAAAACCTACACCCGTTCCATCAGAAAACACATCCTCGCCATCTTTGTTTTTCCCTGTAGGTTTAGGAACAATATGCTGCAACACAAAGCTTGCTGATTTATAGCTGTTAAGCTTCAACTGGATTCGTTCATTCTCAATTTCAGCTTCTTGAACTTTAAGTTTCAGTTTAGCAATTTGAACCAGTTGTTCATTAATCGATTCTTCTTTTAATTTCAAAACAGCTCTTAGATGTTCATTTTCTTTAAATGTTTTGCCATTACGATCATCACTATCTTTGACAATGTTTTTCAATTTCTCAAACTTTTCAGAAATCTGACGGTTTTCAAGAATTAACTTTTCATTTTCAGATTTTATTTTCTCACATTCAGTTTTATCATTTTCAATTTGAGCCGTTAATTCTTTGATCCGTTCAGTTGAAGCTTTTACAGTTTTGTCACGATCGAGAATCTGATCTTCAACATTTCTAATCTTTGTTGTCAGATTCTGAATTTTCTCATTGTTAAGATACGTGACAGTGCTACAAAAATTGCATTGTTTGGTGCAATTTTTGCAGTCAGCATTCCCGTCAATCTTGTTACCTGACGCATTTGTTGACACACTTTGACTGACCTGGCTTTTTGACTCAGACACGGAGTTAGAGTCTACCTCAAGTGCCTTGGCAGCTAGCACTTTATCAGCCATTCTTCCAAGATTTTCAGCAGTCAACTCCTGCGTTGTATCAATAACTCCAGTATCAATCTTCTTTGTTTTCTCGATCTCTTCTCTCTCTTTTCTCTCTTTCTCTTTCTCTTTCTCTTCTTCAATCATTTTTGAAGTTGGAGTTCCCCACCACTTGTGCTGCCAGTATTCATCTTCTTCTTTGTACTCCTTGATGATGGCTTCGATATCTAGCGTTTTGTCATCAATCGCAATGTTGCCATACCTATCAAGATAGCACTCTCTATCTGGATCCCATCTGTTTGCTCTTCTAGCTTCCAGAAAGATACCAGAAAGTCTGATAATCTTGGTTTCAGCAATCATCTTCCGGTATTTATACTTCTGTTCCTCAGTACGATCATCTTTCCACTTAATGGGTTCATCATTGCTCGCCATGAATGCGTAACCCACCGCATCTTCTTCCGGTAGAACTTCCTTACTCCAATCATACCCCTCATCATCATAAATCACAGCAAGAGCCCTTGATTTGTCTCTGTTATCTTCGGACTGCTTCAATCTAGGCGGCTCGGATTTATTCTGATGGTAGATTGCCTTTTTGTAATAATCATCTCGAAACGGATTCTCTGACTCATCAGCATACACATTCCTGCATTCCCGTTTGAAATGACCCTTCTGCTTACACTTAAAACATGTCACTTTTGACTTGTCGAACCCTAGTTTTGTAGACGGACCACCGATCGTTTTTCTCCCTGTAATCTCCATGAAGCGTTGTGCACGTCGAACTGCACTTGCCATTGCCCAACGAATGTCGATCAGCTCCATTTCTTCAGGGTCTATCTGATCGTAGTCTTCTTTCGTCAGATTTGTATTCCCGATTTTTCCAGCCACCAACCCTTCGTAGGATTCCAAAACAGATGCCAGAAAGACCATTTGTTGCTTGGCCGACTCCTCATCAAAATTCTGTGCGTTCTTCAGATCTATCGCGATATTGCAAGAAAACTTCGCATCAGAACGATTTACAGAAGACGTAGATCCACTGTGATAACCACTATGGCTTCCGCTGTTTGAATTGCTTTGACTTTCTTTGCTTGCTGGAGAAACATTCTCAGCAGAAAATGCAGTTTTTGGAGAAGTAGCTTTCGGGATCAAACTTTTTGGATAGTACAAATCCAGATTTTACTGATAAGATGAATTATTAACTTTAAGCGTTTTCTTCAGCTCTAGCTCATGAATTTCCAGTCTTTCAATCAACACATCTGGATTCAAATCTTTTGGAGCAATAGTGTTTTTCAACATCAATGCGTAATATTTCCAATCCACTTCGTCTGGTAATGAATCAAACAGTTTATCAACAAGTTCTTCATCAGTATACGTGATCTTGTGTCTAGCAAGCTCCAGTTTCAGATGACCGAACCTTTCAATCATTTTACACACCGATTCATTTTTAAGACAACCAAACATATCAAACTCTTTCCTAAGAAGTTTCTTTTTATTTTTTACAATCTCTTTGCTTCCAAGACACTTCTTTTCGAGTTTTTCCCATAAGTCTTTAGCATTGGAGTAATCTATCAGCGAAATGATGTCTTCACGCACCGATTGAAACAATAATGCCACACATTTTTGCTCGGACACAAAACTTTCAATCTCTTCAGCTGATCTTAATGCTTCACCATTCTTCTTTCCTTGGGCATAACCATTCTTCATACTCTTCCAGCTAGGAAAAGCAAATGCCATCAACCAATCTTCGAACTTTGTTGCCCACCTGCTGTAATCTTCTATAGCCATCAGCTTAGGAGGTTTGTTAAATGTTCCAAATGCGCTTTCGGACTCCCAAGCTTCCTTCTTTCTTTCTTTCGGTGGACTTTTGTTTGCATTACTTGAAGAAGTATCGTTGTTTCCTGAACTACCCGTGAAAGCATACATATCGCTGAAGGGATTCATGAAAATATCATCCATTTTGATTGTACCTGCAAAATCAATCAACACTTAGAAAAATTTTCGAGATTTTTGAAAAAACAGAACCACAAAAGCGAACCAGTCTGTGCACATGACAGATAAGCGGACCAAACAGGTTCAGATAAGCGAACCAATAAGCAAAAATCAGTTCGAGCGAACCAGATAGTACGTAACAGCAGACCAGAAAGTATATTAAAAGCGAACCAGACAATGTCTGTTCGAGCGGACCAGACTTGTTCGTTCGAGCGAACCAAGTAATGATCGTTCGAGCGGACCAGATAGTGTCCGTTTGAGCGGACCAGTCAAATGTCAGATAAGCGAACCAACTGTGTCCGTTCAAGCGAACCTAACAGTAAGATTGTCTGAAAGAGCGAACCAAAACAGGTGTTTCGAGCGAACCAGAAAAGCGGACCTGTTTGTTCGAAAACGCGAACCACTGTTTTTAACCTGTTTTTACCATTTTTAGTCCGAATTACAATCTGATACTTTCAAGGAATGATCTACACTGAATTCCGAACACAATGATATGATTATTGTTCAATTTTGACCGCAAATTCGTTCCAGATCTGTGATTGAAAATTCTGTTCGTGAACCGATCGTGTTTTTGATAAAATTGATTGATTTTTACTATGTTTTAAGGTCTGATATTATTACGAATTGATTAACAACTAGTTTCGCTCAATATACTTGAGATTCAACTCATTTTGTCCATAGGAACTTGATTAAACCGAAAAATAAAAGAGAAAGATGAGTAGAAATGAGATAATAGTGTCGAATCAGCTGATGTAGTATGAACTCCTCGTCCTGAAGCTCTGATACCACTTGTTGGACCGTTTACGTGACCCGAAAAGTCAATCCGAGTAGCTCATCTTCATGTATGAAGGCGGAATCAACATATATGAAGTTACAACAGCCTATCCTTTCAATTCCTATCTTTTTATTGCTTTCTGATGATATTTTGACAGAGTTTCGTTCCACAAGCACACACATACACCTCCTGAACTAATGAACCGCTCACCTATATATAGTGTTTCTGGTCCGCTTATACGACATGTCAAATAAGCGGTCCAGAACATTTGACATATAAGCAATCCACACTAAGACAATGACACATAAGCGATCCAGACTCTATTTCACACAATATTTACACTTTGACCCCCTGTTGAACAATATTGACTTCAGGCTTTTTGTAGACGCAGTCAACAGACATTCCGTGCATCAACACAGGTTAATGCATATGCTGCAGTAGCACCCTTTATATGGGTCTGAAGATTCCACCATAATCGGGCTTCATCTAGAAACAGCTCAGAAACGTATAGGACTTGTTGTTCCGGCGTACAACCGCTCACTTGAAAGATGGAATCCATACTCTCGATCCATTTCACAAAAGCTATGGCACCTCCAGTGCCGTCGAACTTCGGAGGCTTGTAGTTGAGGAAATGCCAGTAGGAACAACCGTTATTTTCTGAGGTACCTCTGATAGGTTCGGAGCGTAGGGCCTCGTGCTGTGCTATAGCTGCAGCAATTATCTCTTGAAGTTCCGCCTCTGAGGTGGGCATGCACATTTCGCGTCTTGGTGGCATCTTCTAAAAGATGTTTCACGTAGGTTAGGTCATAGCAAGTAAAATGTTCGTATGTATTCAACATAACATCTTATGCTATAACTAAATCAACCACATAACATCTCTTGTCATAGAACATAAACAATAAATCAAACATCACAAGTGATGAGAATACTGCGATTGCATTGCCACACATTGAGACCACAATGTAAAGCTTACAAGTACCCAACTGTACAACGTCAATGACTTAGTAGGGGACGACCCTAGACAAGTCGTGCGATCGCTGGACAAGTTCAGGAATTTCTGGTTCGTCCATTTTCAAATTCCTGAACTCCACCTCAAGCTTCTAAATTCCAGTCCTAAAACAACATTTCTTCTCAATCGTTTCCCTGAGCTCGTCCCAGCTCAGTGCATAAGCAGCGTCTGTGCCAAGGGTCTGAGACTGAAGGTCTCACCATGAGAGTGAGTTATCTAGAAATAACCCCGAGATATAGGTAACCCTCTCTTTGAGGCGAACAGTTACTCATTCTTAGAATGGGGTCAGTCTTTTCGGACCAACGAACAAATGCAACGTCGCCTCCCGTTCTGTCAAAGGCTTGCAGTTCAGGAACTGTTTATAGGTGCAGCCAGTTGGAGGGTTATTTCCAGTAATGCCATCGTTGTGCTTAGAGCGGAGGGCTTCATGTCGTGCATTTATCTGTGAGATGCGTTCTTGCAGCTCGGCTTCTGTCCTTGGCAACGTACTGGTGTTTGTGTCACGTCTGGGTGACATTCCCTTTTGTCGAAGTGGTGTGAAGCGGGTTAGACAACGTTTCAATTGTCTATGGGGTATACATAGTAACATAAGCTATCATGTAATCACCCATTTTCACACGCAAATATACTCAATGTATGAGTAGGGAAGTAAATTTCGGAGCCTTCACAAAGGCTTGCCAATTTGGCTTGTTGCTTGTAATAGAATGAACTCGAGGCTATATCGCCTCGCCTTGGTCATTCGTGTTTTAGATATTTCCTGCTACATTGGTTTTCATTAGCTTGACCCACAGAGTCCACCAGGATTTCTGTGCACTACAAGTCGTCATTACGTGGGCCCCCGTAATAATAAATTGTCTTGCACAGTTACCCCAAATTTTCTCTCGTCCAAGCAGATGATCAATCAAGGAGCAACAGCAGGTGCATCGGCATGAACAGGGTCATGCTCCAATGCGGGGTCAGGAGTAACGCCTGGCTCAGGGGCCACGGCTGGCTCCGGATCAAAAACTCCATCTCAAGATCAGCTGGATCAACAAACACAGGGGTTACAGGATCCTCCAAGGGCTGGTCTAAGTGTATGAACTCAAGGTCATGGTCTGGATCAAAACCAGGTGGAAGAACAAGATCACCCTCAATACTGTGATCAAACTCAAAGCTGGGTGCGGGAACCGGTGCAGCTGATGATGCCGTATCAGGGTCGGCGTCGTGTGAATGGTGCTGCACTCCCTGTATATGCGAAGATGCGGATGTCTGAAATTCAAATGAGTCTGGGACAGGGGAATGGGCATGAGTTTCCCCTGCAGAAGCGTCCGCATGCAGTAGGCTAATACCAGCAGCAATAGGGCCCTACCCTCGAATGGGTCCTCCTCTAGTAGAAAGTTATCGTCGTCAGAGGCCACGTCGGGGGGGGGGGGGGCATATCATCAACAGGATAAGCGGCAAGAGGGCACAGGAGCAGGGATCACCGCGAGTGGCAAACTCCCAACAAGATGGCCATCAGTAGGCTCTGCTACGACTTCAGGCAGCGCAAAAAGGGCTGAAAGTCGTCATTGTCTGTGCCGGTAGTATCGGAAAGGTACACCTCGTGCTTCGATGAAACTACGTCGTCTGATACTATGGCCATGGGATTCGTAGTGTCCATCCTTCTAGTACATGATGAAAGCATGACGTTTGTAACACAAACTCATATACGTATAATAATCAATCATATAATCATATAAACATGTTAGTCAATCAAATAATTCTCCTAGTCCCACTAGCCAAATTCTTCCCAGTCTCTAAGACTGCTCTATCATCTACCTCGACCTCTTAGATCGAGCCTCGGCCTCTAAGACCGAGCCTCAGCCTCCAAGCCTGAGCCTACTCTTCCTAGTCTCACTAGCCATCTACCTCGATTTCTTAGATCGAGCCTCGGTTTCTAAGACCGAGCCTCAGCCTCCAAGACTGAGCCTACTCTTCCTAGTCCAACTAGCCAACTACCTCGACCTCTCAGACCGAGCCTCGGCCTCTAAGACCGAGCCTCAGCCTCCAAGACTGAGCCTATAAATAATAAAGAAAATGTGCTCAACATGTGTTTATAAAAGTTTTGGATCTGGACTTAAGTGGTATGCAGTAAAAATGTTTTCGTGAGAGCCCTAGTGATCATAGTCTAGACTCGAGAAAGAATCCTAGTTCGCTATGATCAGAGCTCTGATACCAAGCTGTCACACCCTGGCTTTGCGGAAGTGTGGTTAATTTGGTGTGACTTCTTAATACCATAGCTTAACCATAACAAAGCTATATGAAATAAAATCATGCAAGATCATCCATTTGATTAAGTTTTAAAACCAGAGTACATACCATTGCCTTAGAGACTTACAACATCGTAACATAAAACATTGTCTTTAAAAACATAACCATTAACATGAAATAAACGCAGTTTAAGATTTGTGACTCGTCCAGGAAAAAGTCACATTTCCTAAACCCGGATGACCTCAGAACCCATATGCAGCGGGAAAACATAACATACCGCGCCAGATCTTTAATTTCCTGAAATACATGTAAGTTGAAAAATCAACAATAATGTTGAGCGAGTTCATGTGTAAGTGAGTAAGTAAACCTTTGTGAGTATAAAAATAGTCTTGGTATGTAGCAAATAAGGGAATTGAGATCACCAATGGTTTGCAAGGCCACTGATATATGTGAAGTGCAAATAGGGAGACTCAAATCTAGCAGATTTCGCCACGGCATTAGTATGTGGACAAAGTCACCCCAAGGTCCGTTTCTAGTTTGGCCTGGGGCTGGGCTCGCTACACCATGATAGATCTACCGCTCCTGTCCCTCGGTCCCGCCATGACGACTAATGGCCTCATGTTGCTCCTACCCACTCACACTGATCTAAGTAGTAAACCTCCTTACGCTAACCATACCATGTATAAAGTACTTGTAATCAAAGTAACATGTATTTCACCCACGCAGTTAAGAAAACTGAAAAAAGTTAGAGAAAAGGGGGACATGAACTCACAGTGGTGCGTCTCTACCAAGTATGCCTCCAAATCGATCAGCTGTATGAAGACCTACACGTGCTAACTCTATTAGACGGATGGCCGTGCCTTAGCTTTATGGTTTAAGTTTTTGGGAAATAGTTAGGCAACTATTTCGTGTTTACATTCTGTATACTTGGTAGTTATTCTCCTTCCCAAGGATGGGGGATTTAATACATGTGTGTTCGTAACATTTGGATTTCACTATTAAGTCTCACTTAATATAGTTTATTTCCAACTTCAAAACATAAATATTCTTCCCAAAAAATATTATATTTTAATACATGTGATTTTCCCAAAATAATACTTAGTAATATTATTTTTACTCTAAAAATAATATTTACGTAGTTCACAAAATAATCATAAACACTTATACCAGTGATGTTGTGAAAGAAAAATATATACTAAATATATATATGTATCGCGTTTTATTTTGTGAAATCCCACCTCCGATGCTTTGTAAATATAGTCGTGGCGAAACTTATATTTTGAAAACAAGTCAAAGTGTATTTCTAACACTTATAGTGAAAATAATTCCAAGTGTTAGGTTTTTAGAAAAATTTCGCCAGAGTTTCCTCTGTAACTGGAGGTGGCCACGCTTTCAAGCGTATCATTTTCTTTTATAAATCAAACCAACAATCTTCTTATTCAACCAAAACAATGTTCAAATCACAAACTAGTCAAAATATGTATATAAATCGCATAAATTTCATGAACTTGTGATTTATCCAAACTGTGAAGTAAATCTCATTACTTTTAGTGGATCTTTATATAAAACAATCCGATTTTGTAAAAACCTCGTTTTTATGGAAGTTCCGTCTTTACAACTTCTCGTCATCTTTTTCAAAAATAGCTATTTTGTCGAAACTTTGTGTTACACAAGTGTTTACACACTTGTGTGTTCTAAAAACCATTCTTGTTAGTGTAAGATCCGTCTTTAGAAAAACATGATTTCTTGACACTCGCTCCTTTAAAAATACCACCTGTAGATCCGTAGATCTACTAGTTTTAATCACTATTTTACAAGCTAAAACACTTTTACACAAGTTCATGATTCGAGTGTGGTAGAGTTTCATCTTCTAACCCTTGTTATACTTAAACAAGCTTTATGTCATAATCCAAGATCATGACTAAACCGGGTTAAACGATGATCCGAGCTACCACAACATAGATCGGGTCCAAATAATCACACAAATCAAATACTACAACATTTACACAACTTATGTGCTTTTAACCACCATTTTTAGTGTTTTTATTAGACTTTAAAGCATTATCTTGCAAGATTTCGAGTTTTAACCGTTACACATCGTATTAACCACTTCAAAATAGTTCGAGTAGGTGATTTAAGTAACATACCACTAGCTCGAGGCTAGGGAAGAATCTATGCGAAAAATGTGTGGATAAAAGCAAGAGAGTGAGGTCCTTCGCCTTCCGTTTGCACCAAGACTCCTTATATGCGATCCTCAACACTTGTATGAGCTTGGAATAAGATGAACAAAAATCGAAAGTGGGTGGGTGCTCAAGGGGTGTTTGGCTGTGAGTTTTCTAGAGAGAGAGAGGGAGTGTTGTTGTGAGTTTGTGTTAAGTGGAGTGATGGTGGATTAATCTCATTTCTTATAGACAAAACCATGTACAATTAACCAATGGATCTTGTGTAGGCAAGATACTAAACAAGTTGATTAAAATATTCATTTGAAGGACAAGGTGTGTCCCCCTCATGGGGATGGTTTCTAAAGGGGAGGGGGTTCTTGGTCCGATTCCAACTAGAGGTTAAGTATATAGTTAGGTTAACCTAGTTAAGTTTAGGGATTAACCCGGTTACTAGTGTGTAGCGTGTTACAACGGGCGTTAGGGTATTCAGGGACCCTAACAGGCTCAGAAAAAGATAAACAATGAAAATGACAATATTTTCATGTTCCGGGTAAAGTCCGGTTGTTCGGTTGGATAGTAATCCGTTAAAGTGTTAACAAAGCTTTAAAGTGTCGTTATAACCCTTTTTAGTGACACAACTCATTTCTGACACTTTGGAAAGTGTCTAGTATTATTTTTCTCATGTTTTGGCACTTTATTAGGTAGCTTAATGCTGAATTATTATGTAAAGTGCTGAATTTTTGTACTTAAAGTACGTTTTAGGCACATCCAGTCATTGTAACTTATTCCTAGAGACGCAGTTCTACAACCCTTGTATCCCTACACTCACCACTAGTGTAGCAAAATATTTTTGGCTCATACCGGCCTTAGAGGCAGTGTTTGCCTGATGCTGGCTTATCAGCATATTCAATAGGTTATCCGTTTATAGTGCTACTGTGCTTTTTGTGCATCATGTTTGTCATTAAGGTTCAGCATGTAAATAATGTAGTGACGGTAAGTAAAGTATGATGCAGGTAAGTACATGTATCAGTAATCAAGTAGCAGTTTATCAGCAAGTTCAAGTAAGCACAGTAATTAAGCAGTAATTAGTTATTAATTAAGTCGTACGGATACCTGGTTTAGTGAGGGTTGTCACATGGTATAGCCTATGACAATACTAAATGTCCTTCCATGAGCTTCATTTCTAGCGTTGTTTTCGTCACGAGAATTTCCAGTACTACCGCCGTTCCCTTGGTTGTCGTCACCTTGACTTAACAC
Organism: Helianthus tuberosus; assembly: GCA_030545235.1. Classification (NCBI taxonomy): domain Eukaryota; kingdom Viridiplantae; phylum Streptophyta; class Magnoliopsida; order Asterales; family Asteraceae; genus Helianthus; species Helianthus tuberosus. The sequence goes on from JARYGA010015055.1 coordinate 14,090, forward strand.
AATCAATCCTGGTCGAGGTCACCTTCGTTTCCATACTGTAAGCTACGATCACGAGTACCTTGATGTTGCCGCGACTGTTGCCTCTAATATTGTTGTGTATGATGGTGTCTTGCGTCCTTTCGCCAACAAGGTCCATCTTTTCACATGCGGTGCCACGTCCCAAGGCACTACTCATGGTGCGGGTAGTTACACAGTCCGCTCTACAGTCAATCGTCATCGATTTTGTCCCGATTGGTTCGTAAGAGTTGACTCCCATGAGTCAGTGACTAGGGTTAAGAGTTCGATTAAAGTCAATCTGCTGCTGCTCGTTGCTGGTAGCCAAGGTCGTCCTAATACCGAGGTTGGTGAAGTACTACGTTCATCCTCTTCTCCATCGTTCTTACAAGTTGACTGAGTAATACACGGTATGTTTCCAGAGTGTTGCAGAAGTGATCGCACTTCAGGGTCTAAGACGTTAACGCGCTAGGTTCAAACAAACAAAGATAGGTGAGGAAGGTATAGACCAATCATTCGACGTGGAGACATCCATCTCAGGGACGTTCGTGCCAGCACCTAACATTCTACACAGTTCGCTAGTCGTTCAGATGGGTGTTCAGGTAATACTCGATAGCATCGAGATTCGTAAGGATTCAGAGTGAAGTGAAAAGATCATGTTCAAGTAAGAGACAATCACTGCTATGACTCTTATAAACTGTTGTGTTTCACATCGATTTAATAACATAATGGAACCCCTTTTTCACTTGTTAAGCCTCACTGGGACTCGCATGCACCCCACATTATTATTATGTGTGCACCCACAATAATATTGTGATTTGCATGCTCATCTCAGCTCCTCCTAAATCATGTCAAATGGTTCCTAAAACTCGTGTAGCTAGCAAAGAATATCACGAAACGCGAGTAAAGAATGTCTAAGGAAACACCATACTCACATAACGCGTGCAAGTAATGAATTCATACTGTTGTGCTAAACGTGCAATTACATGCAATGCCATATGTAAGTGTTCACTAGTTATGCAGTACAATGAGTAAACAAGAGGCGAACCTTGCGGTCTGGAGCTGAGTGTCATGGTCGTATTCGCGCTTTCAGAACTGTTCGGTTATAGTCTGGTTTTATAAAAACATTTTTAAAACCAAGTTCACTATAACCAGTGGCTCTGATACCAAACTGTCACACCCCCAAATTCTCACCTAGGGTATGTCCCTATTAGGAGTGCGACGATCCAACAATGAGCCACTAATTATACCAAACATGTTCAATAAAATGATAAAATACTTTATTGAACTAAAATGTTGTTTGTAAATTTAAATGAAAACCAAAGTAATCAGTGGAAGCAATAAAGTGTGTAATGTATCAATAAACCAATAAGATAAATGTGTTTATCAAGACCATATCCACTCCAGCTGCTCCAGATAGCAAGTCCCAATGTATATCAGCTAACGACCTACAAGCATGCAAACAAGTGTGTCAGACTACGCTGGTGAGTTCAAAGTTTTGTTACCGAGTTTAGTTGTCAGTCACATGTGTAAAACAGTTTAATATGTTGATTTGATGTTTCGTTGTTTTGATGATTCGATGTTGTTATTACTCGATTACCGAAATGGCTACAAGATATGAATGCCCAACCCCAATGCCTCTATCAAGGCATTGGTCAAGTGGTCGAGGTAATTAGCTCAACTAATAACCTCGAGTAGATGTAAGGGGTCTTATATATACACGATGTGAATGCCCAACCCCAATGCCTCTATCTAGGCATTGGTCAAGTGGTCAAGGTAATTAGTTCACGCCCGTCCTCCTCGGTACGGTGTGAGGGTGCCAAACCTAATAGCGCTATCAACTAAATACCTCGTTGCCTTACCAGCAACAATCGGTAGATGTAGGGGTCTTACATAATAGAAACTAAGTAATAAAAAACATCCCATTAACCTGCATTCCTCCCTAGAACGTTACCCGATATCCCTTCCCGGGATGCATGCTTGAGAAAAGCAGTGAACTCACCTTTGGTTTGCTCGGTAAGGCTTAGTTACTTGTTTTATCGTTGGAAACCCCAAACCCTAATATGGTTCCAATGATAATCAGTTTCGTTTACATAGAATTCACTTATTCATCATATATTTTCCACATGTGATAGGCAAGTATGGCACATCTTATCTTACAAGTCATAACGAGTATTCAGGTTATATGTATTACACAACACAATTCCATATATACTCATGCATGAAGCAATAATAAATTACAACACTTAAAAATCACTTTGGTTGCCAGAATCTTGTATCGAACCACACTCGTTCAACACGCCCCAGTTACCCAGCCCGCTTGTTGGGCCCAAACATCAACACGACCCAATTACCCTACTGCCCCCCTACGTATTGCAATAGATATACATGTTAGGCAACCTCCTGATCTCACACATCTTGTTAACATAATCCTAGCACATAATCAAATCGTCACATCATTGTTTCATTCAAGAAATCATCTAGCTAATACGTGGTTAATATATCAACTTACTTCCTTATTCAAATAGGTTTCGATCTCATTAAATCCGCACACATAAACATATACATAACACATTCACCACATGGGTTTTAGGCTATTGAGAATCAATAAAATATAAGTAACCGTCACTTGTTATAGGCACTCAAATATCATTGGGCTGATGAAGTAAATGGCTGCCATTTCATTTATTAGCACATGAAATCCTAATGCATAATTCACACACTTCTAAATCACTGACAACCTCACTGAGATTTTCCGCTTTGTTCAATTAATTCACATCCATAGCACATGGGCAACCTTTATTTTCCAAGGTTATCACAATCTAACCTCATTTAACTTCAATTTGATAGGACCGTTCCATTTACCATGACTCATACATTTGTCACTTGCACTTCCTCAAAGTCAAGCACACATAGTTATCCAAACATTAATAATTTGATTCACACATATCTATAACTATCAAGATGATGATAAACATGCTTTTGATCATACAATATTCATGTCAAATTGCACATAACTAATACCTAGATGAACACGATAATCAAGACAAAACAATATACAATTAAGATTCAACATATAGGCAATTCTACTAACCGATAGTGGGATCGAATAGGATAATGTTCTCAATGAGGGGGGGGGGGGTCGTCCACTGTCACCGCGATCCACAAGAGGTTCCCAAGAGGCGTGGGTTTGTTTAGGGTTTTCAATTAACCTATGTATCCCTATACATAATATACGTAAACAAAGAATAAGGGAATGGGCTCAATTTTAGCCTGTTCCGTTAAAGTGCTAAATTGCACCGTTTAGTGTCTTATTAGTATTCTTTTGTAACACTTTTAATTCCCAACACTTGGGGAAGTATTCTGACTGATAAATCATATTTTCTGAATAACATTTATGTGTTCAAAGCTGATTTGTAGTTGAATTTAATAAAATTATGCACTTAAAGTGCGTTTCGGGTGCTTTTTAGTGCGTATTTTAGCTTCCGTATTGTATATATATAAACCCTTGTATGTATTCTTGGGTTTTAATGTATTCTTGTTGTTGGACCTACACCTAGGCCTCAATTCTATTGTTTGACTGCTTTCTGCAGTTTTGTTGACACAAAGTGTCTTACCGGTGAGTTTACTAGTATTCCTGACGCGATGCCCTCGTTTGTGCATAAAGCAATATTTTGTAGTATAAAACGTGCATGAATTCACTTGTTTAGTATGTAATCAAACAGTGTTGACATTTAAGCACATAATTGTAGTCATTAAATAATAATTAAAGTGTACGGAAATTACCGGTTTGGTGCCAGTTGTCACAGTCTCCCCCCGTTAAAAGAATTTCGTCCCGAAGTTCAGGCTGAACTAACTCTCGTAGGAATCTTCTTGAATAGGTGGGGATACTTTTCTTTGAACTGGTCTTCATGTTCCCACGTGTACTCGGGTCCGTGCTTAGAGTTCCAACGTACTTTGACAAGTTTAACAGTGCTCCTCCTGGTCTTGTTGACTTTCCAGTCTGTAACCTCAACGGGTTGTTTTGTAAATCGGAGGGCGTCATCAATATGTACTTCATCCGCAGGGATGATCATGTCTTCCTGTGTTGGACTCTTCTTGAGGTTGGATACATGGAACGTATCATGTACTCCATTAAGTTCTTCCCGTAATTCCAACTTGTATGCCACGGTACCAATTCTTTCCAAAATTTTGAATGGTCCGATGTATCGGGGATTCAGCTTCCCACGCTTTCCGAATCTTACTACGCCCTTCCAAGGTGAGACCTTCAACAAAACTTTGTCTCCCACCTCGAATTCAAATGGTTTTCGTCTTCGATCGGCGTAGCACTTTTGTCGATCTCGAGCCGCCTTAATGCGCTCTCGGATCTGCATAATCCTGTCGGTTGTCTCTTGTACAAGTTCAGGACCAACCATACGTTTATCTCCAGCGTCTGCCCAACATAGGGGTGATCGGCACTTGCGGCCATACAGATGTAACACCTGTGCCTCCACGGCCATCAAACAAATGCCAAACCAATGAAATAATGTATTTCATACTTTGGACTTGTATAAATATGTGTATCTTTTGCACATATCGACTCATGTTCGATTTCAAGCTCTAAATCGCTTTCTGGAAGGTTATACGCACACTAATGCGTAAATATAACCAGTTTAATGCAACGAACACTCCGGAATAGTGAAATAGGCTTAACATACCTTAAATAACCTATACATAACTTAGATATAAGTTTTGGAAGGTTTGGTGTGGTGAAATCAAAGTTAAATCGCTTACAGGGACTAAAGTTGACAAACTGCGAAAGTATGCCAATTTGAACTGTAACAGACATTCCGGAACATGACCATAAGTTAAACATACCATAAATATCCTTTACATAGCTTAGAAATAGGCTTTGAGGGGTTCGGTATGCTAAAATAAACTTTTGGGTCATTCAGGGACTAAAAGTGTCAAAAAGTGCACAAGTTTGCATTTTCGCGCATAACTTACGTTCTGAATACATCTGGACATCCAAAAATTTATGTAAGCATGACTACATTATATTTTAGTGTTCGCCTTAAGAAAAATCCATTCGTCGCGTCATTTGGATCGTTTTTCGCGCTTATGCGCATTCCGTCGCAATTAAGCGAACATCGCGTTCGTACGGCCAAACGAACCAACCTCCGGCATATTTTCGAGCATGTTTTGAGTTCCCTATACTTTAACTTCATTTTAGAGCCTTGAAATGAGGTTAACGGGGTTCAAACGCATCGAAAAAGGGCTTAAAACACATCAGGGACCATTTCTGCCAATTTAGAAACATTTCTGAATCAGATGGGTCAGTGGCGTAGCGCGACGCCTAAAGCCTTACCAGTCGCGCTACGCGACTGCATGATCTGGACCAGATTCCATGTTTTTAACACAAGTTGCAGCAGATTGATCCTTAACCACATGTTTTAAGTTGCTTAATCACTAAGATAAGGAGAATATGTGGCTTCCATAAGGTTCCGACAAGTGTACGGGTTGGATCATGGCACGTTTTCCATGAAACGATCCTAACGGTTCGGGTATTCCTATAAATACCCAACCCACACAACCTCATTTTGCACAAGAATTCTGATTTGAGAGCTCTAAGTTGAAACCATTGTTTCATACCTGAGTTCTTGGATCGGGATTAGCATTCGGGGACCCTTCGTAAGTATTCTTTCGTTCTTTTCCTTATTTTTACTGCTTTTCGAGTCAGAAAGTCAAACTTTGTTTGACTTTCAGCGTTGACCAGTAATGGTCAATGCGAAGTTCGTTTGGACTTCGCAACGTGATTGTAATCACGTTGGTTATAGTCCCTTGGGACTATGCCCACTGATTACCACGTTGTCTAGGGTCGTAGGGTAGGCGATCTAATAAATCACCTATACCTTCGAACCCGACCCAGTTTGGTCGATCATTAGGATCCGACCAAACACATTAGGTGACCCTAGTATAGGGCATAACCTTCCGAGGTTATACCCTATGGTCACATCGTTTGAGTAGTTGTATGATAGGTAGTTTATATGCCTTAGGTAAATTACCAGAATACCCTTTTCATGTATAATTGGTAATTAAGCATATGTAACCTAAACTTTTGTCACATAACTGATTTTGTAACATGTTTAGGCATATAACACTTGTCATAGGACTAGTTAGACGGTCCGAACGTGTTTCACGCGCACGACGCGTTAAAGTAGCATAAGTTACCTTAATGGGTCGCGATGGGTCGATAATACTTGGGTTAAGTTTCATTTAGTATGTAGGCTTTGTTAAACCATATCATATGAGTTCCTACACTCATTTGGTTTACAAACCCTCCTGCTACCCAGTCTTCCGATTTAGGTCCGGGTTAATTATGTAGTTACCTATGTTAGGTACCGTTTGATTTCCGGGACTCCTCTAGCTTACGTGGGAGTTGTTCAAGACTCCTAAGCACTCTCAGGCGAGTACATTATTCCCCTCTTTTACTGTTTTCAACTGTTTTGGGGTGACTCATATGTGCTAAATGCTTTATCAATGATTTCAATAACAATTACTATGTGGTTTCAAGAACAATAACAATTATTTCAAGAACGCTAACAATGATTTAAAGAACGAATACAATGATTTCAAGAACGAATACAATGATTTCAAAAACTAATAACAATTTCAAAAAAGTGAACAAACTTGTTGGTTGTAGTTTACATGACCGATGACATTCATTAGCAATGATCAAGCCGACCAGTATTAGGTTATGGTACCATAGGATCTGACAAATCCCGTTATTTACTACACCCATTGTTATGTGTGGGGGTTGTGGGTAGCGACTGAATCTGTAATTATTAACTTATCCTTTGGTAAGGGTTTGTTAAGAACGAGAGCGAGAGCGAGATGGAGCGAGGAACGCGTCAAGAAGGTTTGAATGTTATTAGAGAATCGACCATAAAGTAGTTTCACAATTAAAACAGGAACGACTAGAACGATTTTACAAAATGGGTTAACGATTGGGTAAACATTTGTACATGATTGACATTTGATCATGTATTTTCCACAAAACATAACTTTGATTTAAACCAAGTTTTACTTCAATACTTTGTTTTTGTGCATATGGTTTAGTTGAGACATTTCACTTGCCATACATGGATATTTGACATAGACATTTGACATGGATATTTGACATAGACATTTGACATGGATATTTGACATAGACATTTGACATGGATATTTGACATAGACATTTGACAATTTATTTAAACATAGACATTTTACATTGTTTGGTTTGGTTTGATTAAGTAACGATGTGTGTGTAATATGATACAAGCATGGTGGATACGCCGCTGGTACTTCCTATATATAAGTGTTTGTATGGTATTACATATTGTAGCGTTATTTGAATCATTTCAGTTTGAGACATAGAACATTTTATACAAGTAACATACTTTTCACAAGACATTGATTTACAAACAACTTATCTTACACAAACTCATTTTACATGGTTATTCATTTAATCATGCATTATTCTCTTATTTATACTTATCATCCGAACTTATTATTTTTCAAATGATTTACAAAGACAAAGCAAACTAAAAGGTTCATGACTAAACATTTTCTTAAAACAGAAGTCATGAATCTTATTTTCACAAAACCTATGTATCTCGCCAGCATTTCTTTGCTGACCTCGTTTTCACATATGTTTCAGGTATTGTTGGATGATATCGATTGATAAGATGCATGCTCACATAGGACTGGACAAGGCCTTAGTGACTCAATAACAATGATAGACTATGTTTAAATAGTGTATTTAGATTTCCAGACGATGTAATTACTCTATGTTTAATAAAACGAAACACTTTTGATATCCATGGTTATGAAACATTAATTCTGTTGCAACACGCCCCGATGTTTCCGCCGCGATTTGTTGTTTTACGCGGTCGGGGTGTGACAGAAAAGATGGTATCAGAGCCAATGGTTATAGGGAATTAGGTTATTAGTAATTAGTAATGCTTTGACCTAGTCTATAACCTTCTTAGGACCCTAACGCGAGTTTACTTGCGTTTAGTCATAAAACAATACTGTCGCCTATCCTTAGGCGACAACCGCAACAAAAACATAAATTTCAAAACCGCTTTGAAAACTAATCATCTGTTCTAGGATGATTGATTACTAGGTTTTGAACCCTCTATTGTAAGGTTTTGAACTCTCTATTATATGGTTTTGAACCCCCTTTGAAATTTCAAAATCTCGTCAAGGTTTTGGGTTTTAAATAATGTGAACACGTGCAAACTGGAAGGGTGAATGCCTGTATTCTGGGTTTTCTGTCTAGGCAAGCACTTCGTATACATCTCATCAGACGCGAGACCAGTTGTGCTTACCTGGGAATTCTTGGGATGAGTGTTCACTTATAGGCGAGCATGTCTTCAGTGATACATTAATAAGACCTGTTTACTTTGATTAGTCACCATCTCATTTGTTTACCTTAGGTAACAAACAAATGATCGCAATTTTCATGCGTTACCATTCTGTTTTGATTACCCGATAAAACCTTCCACTTGTTTCTTCCTAAGTCTTTCATTTTCTTCTAGAATGTCTCTTCATCACGATGACGCCCAGATATCCGAGCAGACTGCCAAATTTACCCTACGAATAGGAGAAGTAGTCCTGAAGGCTGTTGAATTGGCTACTGCCATGTATCGTCTCCAGGATGAAGCCACCCAAGAGTCACCAAGACAGGCAGGACCTAGTCAAGTGACAGCACCACCAGCCAAGAAACCAATCGGGGAATCAAAGACCATGGATGAACGATCGCCTAAGAAGTCAAAGAAGCGAAAGGCTCCTCAAAACTTCGCCGTGGTCACTCACAATGGTCGAGCCGTTCCCAAGCAACCAGCTCAGCCACCTGCAAAGAAAGCATATGCCGGTACTGCACCGCATTGTGCACGCTGCAACGGTCATCACGCGTTACAACAAGTTTGCTGGCAATGCACGACGTGTGGTAAACTTGGGCATTTGGCCAAAGTTTGTCGTTTGGGACAAAATCAGGCTGCTCAGGTTCAAGCTCCGGTTCAAGGGAATGCTGCGAAATTCCCATTGGGTTCATGTTTCAACTGCGGAGAGATTGGTCACTTCCGCCACAACTGCCCAAAGCTTGCTAATGCAAATCCAACCCTTGGATGAGCATTTGGCTGAACAAAGGATATTGCTGTCTTATGCCTTTGTTTCTTTTGTTCTCGTGTATTGTGAAAAAAATATGTCTTGTTCATAAATAAAAGTTGTTGTTCGCAATTCTGATATACAAGTATAATTACATGTGTTTATGGCATTTCCCTGTAATACCTGTATTAAGGAACTATGTTCCTTACAAACTACTCTTATGATTCTCTCTTTCAAATGATCGCTCATGATTCCTTCAAAAATTTTAAGTACTCGTTTCATTCTAAGATACGAAGTACAGAAAATAACGTGACATTATGAGTAATCATGCTTCTGCACATCTGTGCCTTTGAATCCTTGGTTAGATAACTAAGGATATTTTTAAATCTCATACCCATTACGTTTTGATTTTTCAACATATACAGTACAGGTATTTCAAAAACAATCTTCATGATCTCAAAACATTTCATATAGTTTGAAAACAATTTTTCTAGATGCATTGTCTATGTTATTTCAAAAACATTGACCATGTTATCAAAACCAACCTTCCTAATTTCAAAATATTTCATATAGTCTGAAGACAATATTAACACAATACATTTTATTATCAAGTGCATGATTTCGAAAAGCATCATTTATGTCTTTCAAAAACCTTATACATAATTTCAAAATTCATCTCGCATGATTTTAAAACATTTTTATAAATATATCTATCTAATACACCTACTTTATGATTTCAAAAGTATTATATATAAGGTTTCAAAAACGTTAAACACATTTTTTCTTAAAAGAACCCCATGCATAGTTTTCAAAAATACTTTCCTCATACATTGACTTAACCTTCAAAATTCTGCTTCATATGTCGCCTTGACATATCAAGCATCTCAACTTCATAAGCATTTTACTTCATGTTTTGACTTAAGCACATCCCGTGCAAGATTTCAAAACATCTTCAACTTCTAAAATCCATATGGGATCTTTTTATCTCCACAATTAGACCCTTGTGGATAATCATCATTCAAATCAGAGTCCTTAATTGGATTCCTTATGTACCTTAATTCTAACACTTCGGTTCCTAATAATCGAAATCGAATTTTCTTTTTGAATCTTTCTATCTTTATAGTTGGATTCTTGATAAACGTTTAAAGTACCAAATGAAATCCACGGAATGGATTCCTAGTGTGCTTTAAATGCATGTACGCAGTTTACAAGACAAATTAACAAACAATTTTGTGGTTATGTGATGTGTTTATGTGTTCTCCTCTATGATTTTTGTGTTTTTGTATACTCTGGATATTCGTTATCCAAATCCTCGTAGAATCTTTCATATCTTCATATGAGGGATTCGTAGCAGGATATTCAAAAGGTACTACCTTTAATCCTTAAATGGGCTTCTATGTAATAGTTAAGACCCTTGGATTATATAGTACCACTCCATTATTCATAAGAGACCCTTTAGTGGTCTAGTCAAAAAGATTGATTCACAATTTGGTTAAAAAAAAATGACATCTAGTGATGTAGCTGAACAGACTCCTTGATAGTCTATTTAAATCATTTATTGATTTAGTCTAAAGGACTCTATGGCGGTCTAAGTCACGCTCATCACAGGATTGTTCATTTGGTTTTCCCCTACACATTATAAAATAGACTGTGTGAACTGTGCAAGGAATTCTCTAATTATGGATGCGCACATAATTATGAAATTTAGTGCACAGAAATCCAGTAAGATTTATTATGTGAAGGAACCGATAGTGACAACAATAACAAAATGAGAACGATGTAATGGAGGCATGGTGGACGCACCAATGACGCTTCATATACTTGTATATAAGTGTCCCTCTTACATTGCAAACATAATGTTATTAAGGTTACTAGAAGTTCAAGAACCCTAACCAATGTTGTTTGATCTTTTCAAACTTCATGCTTTCAAGCTCTCACAAGTTTCCTCTAAATAAATTTCGGGACGAAATTTCCTAAAGTAGGGGAGACTGTAACACCTGTGCCTCCACGGCCATCAAACAAATTCCAAACCAATTAAATAATGTATTTCATACTTTGGACTTGTATAAATATGTGTATCTTTTGCACATATCGACTCATGTTCGATTTCAAGCTCTAAATCGCTTTCTGGAAGGTTATACGCACACTAATGCGTAAATATAACCAGTTTAATGCAACGAACACTCCGGAATAGTGAAATAGGCTTAACATACCTTAAATAACCTATACATAACTTAGATATAAGTTTTGGAAGGTTTGGTGTGGTGAAATCAAAGTTAAATCGCTTACAGGGACTAAAGTTGACAAACTGCGAAAGTATGCCAATTTGAACTGTAACAGACATTCCGGAACATGACCATAAGTTAAACATACCATAAATATCCTATACATAGCTTAGAAATAGGCTTTGAGGGGTTCGGTATGCTAAAATAAACTTTTGGGTCATTCAGGGACTAAAAGTGTCAAAAAGTGCACAAGTTTGCATTTTCGCGCATAACTTACGTTCTGAATACATCTGGACATCCAAAAATTTATGTAAGCATGACTACATTATATTTTAGTGTTCGCCTTAAGAAAAATCCATTCGTCGCGTCATTTGGATCGTTTTTCGCGCTTATGCGCATTCCGTCGCAATTAAGCGAACATCGCGTTCGTACGGCCAAACGAACCAACCTCCGGCATATTTTCGAGCATGTTTTGAGTTCCCTATACTTTAACTTCATTTTAGAGCCTTGAAATGAGGTTAACGGGGTTCAAACGCATCGAAAAAGGGCTTAAAACACATCAGGGACCATTTCTGCCAATTTAGAAACATTTCTGAATCAGATGGGTCAGTGGCGTAGCGCGACGCCTAAAGCCTTACCAGTCGCGCTACGCGACTGCATGATCTGGACCAGATTCCATGTTTTTAACACAAGTTGCAGCAGATTGATCCTTAACCACATGTTTTAAGTTGCTTAATCACTAAGATAAGGAGAATATGTGGCTTCCATAAGGTTCCGACAAGTGTACGGGTTGGATCATGGCACGTTTTCCATGAAACGATCCTAACGGTTCGGGTATTCCTATAAATACCCAACCCACACAACCTCATTTTGCACAAGAATTCTGATTTGAGAGCTCTAAGTTGAAACCATTGTTTCATACCTGAGTTCTTGGATCGGGATTAGCATTCGGGGACCCTTCGTAAGTATTCTTTCGTTCTTTTCCTTATTTTTACTGCTTTTCGAGTCAGAAAGTCAAACTTTGTTTGACTTTCAGCGTTGACCAGTAATGGTCAATGCGAAGTTCGTTTGAACTTCGCAACGTGATTGTAATCACGTTGGTTATAGTCCCTTGGGACTATGCCCACTGATTACCACGTTGTCTAGGGACGTAGGGTAGGCGATCTAATAAATCGTCTATACCTTCAAACCCGACCCAGTTTGGTCGATCATTAGGATCCGACCAAACACATTAGGTGACCCTAGTATAGGGCATAACCTTCCGAGGTTATACCCTATGGTCACATCGTTTGAGTAGTTGTATGATAGGTAGTTTATATGCCTTAGGTAAATTACCAGAATACCCTTTTCATGTATAATTGGTAATTAAGCATATGTAACCTAAACTTTTGTCACATAACTGATTTTGTAACATGTTTAGGCATATAACACTTGTCATAGGACTAGTTAGACGGTCCGAACGCGTTTCACGCGCACGACGCGTTAAAGTAGCATAAGTTACCTTAATGGGTCGCGATGGGTCGATAATACTTGGGTTAAGTTTCATTTAGTATGTAGGCTTTGTTAAACCATATCATATGAGTTCCTACACTCATTTGGTTTACAAACCCTCCTGCTACCCAGTCTTCCGATTTAGGTCCGGGTTAATTATGTAGTTACCTATGTTAGGTACCGTTTGATTTCCGGGACTCCTCTAGCTTACGTGGGAGTTGTTCAAGACTCCTAAGCACTCTCAGGCGAGTACATTATTCCCCTCTTTTACTGTTTTCAACTGTTTTGGGGTGACTCATATGTGCTAAATGCTTTATCAATGATTTCAATAACAATTACTATGTGGTTTCAAGAACAATAACAATTATTTCAAGAACGCTAACAATGATTTCAAGAACGAATACAATGATTTCAAGAACGAATACAATGATTTCAAAAACTAATAACAATTTCAAAAAAGTGAACAAACTTGTTGGTTGTAGTTTACATGACCGATGACATTCATTAGCAATGATCAAGCCGACCAGTATTAGGTTATGGTACCATAGGATCTGACAAATCCCGTTATTTACTACACCCATTGTTATGTGTGGGGGTTGTGGGTAGCGACTGAATCTGTAATTATTAACTTATCCTTTGGTAAGGGTTTGTTAAGAACGAGAGCGAGAGCGAGATGGAGCGAGGAACGCGTCAAGAAGGTTTGAATGTTATTAGAGAATCGACCATAAAGTAGTTTCACAATTAAAACAGGAATGACTAGAACGATTTTACAAAATGGGTTAACGATTGGGTAAACATTTGTACATGATTGACATTTGATCATGTATTTTCCACAAAACATAACTTTGATTTAAACCAAGTTTTACTTCAATACTTTGTTTTTGTGCATATGGTTTAGTTGAGACATTTCACTTGCCATACATGGATATTTGACATAGACATTTGACATGGATATTTGACATAGACATTTGACATGGATATTTGACATAGACATTTGACATGGATATTTGACATAGACATTTGACAATTTATTTAAACATAGACATTTTACATTGTTTGGTTTGGTTTGATTAAGTAACGATGTGTGTGTAATATGATACAAGCATGGTGGATACGCCGCTGGTACTTCCTATATATAAGTGTTTGTATGGTATTACATATTGTAGCGTTATTTGAATCATTTCAGTTTGAGACATAGAACATTTTATACAAGTAACATACTTTTCACAAGACATTGATTTACAAACAACTTATCTTACACAAACTCATTTTACATGGTTATTCATTTAATCATGCATTATTCTCTTATTTATACTTATCATCCGAACTTATTATTTTTCAAATGATTTACAAAGACAAAGCAAACTAAAAGGTTCATGACTAAACATTTTCTTAAAACAGAAGTCATGAATCTTATTTTCACAAAACCTATGTATCTCGCCAGCATTTCTTTGCTGACCTCGTTTTCACATATGTTTCAGGTATTGTTGGATGATATCGATTGATAAGATGCATGCTCACATAGGACTGGACAAGGCCTTAGTGACTCAATAACAATGATAGACTATGTTTAAATAGTGTATTTAGATTTCCAGACGATGTAATTACTCTATGTTTAATAAAACGAAACACTTTTGATATCCATGGTTATGAAACATTAATTCTGTTGCAACACGCCCCGATGTTTCCGCCGCGATTTGTTGTTTTACGCGGTCGGGGTGTGACAACAGAGCTTCGAACGGTGCGGCTTTTATGCTTGTATGATAACTGTTACCATGACACATGCGCGAAGCATATTTTCTAACGTTTGTATAGTCCGTTCGCTCTGGCTGTCTATTTATGGATGGAATGTCGTGCTTAGATCTAACTGAGATCCAAAGGCTTCCTGAAAGGATTGCCAGATTCTTGAGATAAAGCGTCCATCTCTGTCTGAAATGATTGAGATAGGCACTCCATGACGTGCCACAATTTCCCTTAAGTATATCTCTGCAAGCTTTCCAGTGCTATCCTTCTCTCGGATCAGTAGGAAATGCACAGATTTCGTTAATCGATCAACTATTACCCATATCATATCGTGCCCTCTCGGGGTCCTGGGTAATTTCGTTATGAAGTCCATCGAGATTTGCTCCCACTTCCACATGGGAATCTCTGGTTGTTGCAGTAGGCCAGACGGTTTTTGGTATTCAGCCTTAACCTTAGCACAGGTTAGGCATTTTCCAACATAAACAGCAACGTCGCTCTTGAGTCTCGACCACCAATAGTACTCTTTCAAGTCTTGATACATCTTGTCCGATCCTAGATGGATCGAGTATCTCGATTTATGCGCTTCATCAAGGATGATTCCTCGTATGCCACCATAGAGCGGAACCCAAATACACTTCTTAAAGTATAAGGCTCCCTCTTCATTTGGCACCATGTATTTCAACATACCCCAGAGGTATTCAGCTTTACGGTTTTCTTCTTTAAGAGCTTCTTGTTGTGCATCACGAATGCGCGCTGTGAGGTTCGTTCAAATCGTCGTTTCCAATGCTCGAACCCTTAGGGTCTTAACCCTTTCTTTTCGACTTAGTGCGTCTGCTACAACGTTTGCCTTTCCAGGATGGTACTTAATCTCACAGTCATAATCGTTCAGCAGCTCAACCCAACGTCGTTGTCGCATGTTTAATTCTTTCTGATCAAATATGTGTTGTAGGCTTTTGTGATCTGTGAAGATTGTACATCGTGTACCATATAGATAGTGTCGCCAGATCTTCAAGGCGAATACCACTGCGCCTAGCTCCAAGTCGTGAGTGGTATAGTTTCTTTCATGCACCTTCAATTGTCTTGAAGTGTGAGCGATAACCTTCTGGCGTTGCATGAGCACCCAACCCAAACCTTGTCGTGAGGCGTCGCAGTATACCACGAAGTCTTCAGTTCCTTCGGGTAATGATAGTATCGGTGCATCGCATAGTTAGTTTTTAAGTAGCTGGAAGGCTTCTTCTTGTTTGTAACCCCAGTCGTATTTCTTGTCTTTCTGAGTAAGGGTCGTTAGCGGTTGAGCTATCTTTGAGAAATTCTCGATGAATCACCGATAATAGCCCGCTAAGCCCAAAAATTGCCGAACTTCAGTTTTGGGGGCTTCCCAATTCTTTATTGCTCCTATCTTGGACGGGTCTACATGAATGCCCTTTTCATTCACAATGTGACCAAGAAATTGTACTTCGCAAATCCAAAATTCGCATTTCGAGAACTTTGCATAAAGCTTCTCTTTCTTCAGTAGTTCCAGAATAGTTCTGAGGTGTTGCTCATGTTCTTCTTTCGTTCGCGAGTAAATCAGGATATCATCTATAAATACAATCATGAATTTATCGAGATATGGTTTGCATACGCGGTTCATCAGATCCATAAATACCGCTGGCGCGTTCGTCAGTCCGAATGGCATCACAAGGAACTCGTAATGCCCATAGCGTGTTCTGAATGCAGTCTTTGGTATGCTTTCTTCTTGGATTCATAACTGATGGTATCCAGATTGAATATCGATCTTGGAATAGTAGCTTGATCCTTGCAACTGATCAAATAAGTCATCAATCCTCGGTAGTGGATACCGATTCTTGATTGTGAGCTTGTTCAGTTCTCTGTAGTCGATACACATCCGCAGAGTTCCATCCTTTTTCTTCACGAACAATACTGGAGCTCCCCAAGGTGAGAAGCTTGGACTTATGAATCCTTTATCCAACAATTCCTGGAGTTGTGTAGATAATTCTTGCATTTCGGATGGCGCAAGTCGATAGGGTGCCTTGGCTATAGGAGCGCCTCCTGGAACCAAGTCTATACGGAATTCGACTTGTCGTTGCGGAGGTAGTCCTGGCAGATCTTCGGGAAAAACATCAGGGAATTCCTTTACCACAGGAATGTCTTCGAGTTTCGGTTCCTCAACCTTCTTATCTACAACGTGTGCTTGGAAAGCAACCCATCCTTTCCTTAAGCACTTATGTGCCTTCATACAACTGATGATTCGTAGAGGCGCGTCTCGCTTTTCTCCATGTACAATGAGGGTTTCATCATTCGACAGAGGGATGCGAATGATTTTCTCATGACAAACGACTTCAGCCTTGTTCTTGGACAACCAGTCCATTCCGACCACTACATCGAAGCTGCCCAATTGAATAGGTAAGAGATCGATGCTAAATCTTCTTTCACCAAGTTCTAATGTGCAGCCTCTAACAACTTTGCCCGATTCAACAAGTTTACCATTGGCTAGCTCTATAGAATAAGGAATTTCTAATCTACTAGATTCTATTCCAAGCATACGTTTAAATTCCACAGACATGAAGCAATAGTCGGCACCAGTGTCAAATAATATGGATGCAAAGTGATTGTTAATGAGAAACGTACCGGTGACCACATTAGGGTCCTCACGTGCGTTCTTTGCTCCAATCACAAATGCTCGAGCCTGAGCATTGTTTCCCTTTGGGCAGTCCTTCCTGAAATGATCATTGCTTCCCAACTGAAGCATCCTTGGTTCAGCCCCTTCCCGTTACCATTCTTGTTACCAGCACCATTTCCATTCCGGTTCTTTCCTTTTCCCCAACAGTCTTCTGTTTGATGACCCAACCTACCACATTTGTCGCACCTTGGAATGCGACAAGCTCCTTCATGATGATACTTACATTTTTGGCATTTAGGCATGGTGCCTTGGTATCCTTTGGTTGTAGGGGTTTTCGCCTCCTGAGGCGGGTTAGTGTCGCGCTTCTTGTTGGAACCCTTGTTGTTACGAGTTACTTGATTCAGGTTTGCATGTTTCCTTTTCTTGTCGCCGGACGACTCAGCATGCGTCTCGGTATTTTCTGTTAGGTTCAGTGATAGCTTCTTCATACGAACACAATCTTCAGTAAGGCTGACCGCCAGAGTTATAGCCTCGATGATTGTTTGAGGTTTGGCCGAAGTTACCATGGCACGGAATTCTGAGGCCAATCCCCAAATGTAGCGTTCAACGCGCTTGAATTCGGGAGTCACCATGTAGGGAAGCACTCTAGACAGATCGTGGAACCTTCGAGTATAACCATTAATGTCAGCACCTTCCATAGTCAAGTGCCAGAACTTCGTTTCGAGCCTTTGGAGTTTAGCACGAGAGCAGTACTTCTCTCTCATTCTTTCCTTTAGTTCATCCCAAGTTAGGCCATAAGCGGTGTAACATCCGTGCTTGTAATCATTGTGAACAGTTCAGTTATCAATAAAACAATGTTATTTGATCCCAATGTTTGTTTGGTTGTGTTTTACATTTTTCATGTTTTGACTTTTATCCAATTTCAAACTCTACACCACTTTCTGGAGAGTTATACGCAAACTGGTGCGTAAACGTACTCAGTTTAACGCGACAAATACTCCGGAACATCAACATATACTCAATATACCTTAAATAACCTTTACATAACTTAGAAATAAGTTTTAAAGGCTTTGGTATGGCAAAAACAAGTTAATTCGCTTACAGGGACTAAACTTGACAAACTGCGAAAGTATGCCAATTTGAACTGTAACGAACATTCCGGAACATGACCATAAGTTAAACATGCCATAAATATCCTTTACATAGCTTAGAAATAGGCTTTGAGGGGTTTGGTGTGCTAAAATAAACTTTTGGGTCATTCAGGGACTAAAAGTGTCAAAAAGTGCACAAGTTTGCATTTTCGCGCATAACTTACGTTCTGAATACATCCGGATATCCAAAAATTTATGTAAGCATGACTATATTATTATTTAGTGTTTGGCTTGCCAAAAATCCATTCGTCACGTCATTTGGATCGTTTTTCGCGCTTGTGCGCATTCCGTCGTAATTAAGCGAACATCGCGTTCGTACGACCAAACGAACCAACATCCGGCATATTTTTGAGCATGTTTCATGTCCACAATGTTTAGGAATCATTTTAGGGTCTTAAAGTTGGCTTTACGGGCCTTAGAAGTGTCGGAAATGGCCTTAAACACGTGCAGGGACTAAAACTGTCATTCTGCAAACTTATTTCTGATCTGTGCAGGCCAGGCGGCCCGCCTCAGTTTCTGAGCATCCTCACGCGGCCCGCGTGGCTCCTTCTGACCAGGTTAACTGCATTTAACAGCAGATTGCAGCTGTTTAATCCACAACCACATGTTCTCACTTGTCTAGTCAGCTGATAAGAACCCATTTTTATCCACCATAAGGTTCCAACACTTGTACGGATACGATTAAAGCAAGGTTTCCATGAAACGATCCTAACGGTGGACCGAAAACTATATATACCCCATGCCCCCCATTGCTCAAATCACTAGAATTTTGATTTGAGAAACTCTAAGTTGAAACTATTGTTTCATACCTGAGATTTTTTAATCGAAATTAGCATTCGGGGACCCTTCGTAAGTATTCTTTCGTTCTTTTATTGCTTTTCGAGTCTTTCGAGTCTGAAAGTAAAACTTTGTTTGACTTTCTGCATTGACCAGTTTATGGTCAATGCGAAGTTCGTTTGAACTTCGCAACGTGAGTGTAATCACGTTGGTTATAGTCCCTTAGGGACTATGCCTACTGATTACCACATTGTCTAGGGTCGTAGGGTAAGCAATCTAATAAATCGCTTATACCTCGAACCCAACCCATTTGGTAGATCATTAGGATCCGACCAAACACATTAGGTGACCATAGTAGGTAGGGAATAACCTTCTGAGGTTATACCCTATGGTCACATCGTTTGAGTAGTTGTATGATAGGTAGTTTATATGCCTTAGGTAAATTACCAGAATACCCTTTTCATGTATAATTGGTAATTAAGCATATGAAACCTAAACCTTTGTCACATAACTGATTATGTAACATGTTTAGGCATATTCTACTTGTCATAGGACTAGTTAGGCGGTCCGAACGCGTTTCACGCAAACGACGCGTTAAAGTAGCATAAGCTACCTAAACGGGTCGTAATGGGTCGTAAACAATTATGTTAGGTTTCAATTAGTATGTAGGCTTTGTTAAACCATATTACACGAGTCTCCATACTCGTTTGGTTTACAAACCCTCATGCTACCCGATCTTCCGATTTAGGTCCGGTTTATTAACATAGTTACCTATATTAGGTGCCGTTTGATTCCGAGATCTCTAGCATTGCTTGGTGGTTATCTTAGGACTACTGAGTAATCTCAAGTGAGTACATAGACCCCTCTTTTACTGTTTTTCCAAACGTTTTGGGGTGGAACACATGTGCCTACTTGTTACATTCATGCTTTCCTGTTTTCACGTCATATACCTGTTATGTTCGTTAGTACATTATAGTACATGATATCATTACATTTCATACTAGGTGTGCCCATTGTGTGCATTACTTAGTACATCGTTTTTCATTACATTTCATACTAGGTGTGCCCATTGTGTGCATTACTTAGTACATCGATTTACATTACATTTCATGCTAGGTGTGCCCATTGTGTGCATTACTAAGTACATCGTTTTACATTACATTTCATGCTAGGTGTGCCCATTGTGTGCATTACTTAGTACATCGTTTTACATTTCATTTCACGGTACGTATGTTCATTGGATTACATACTTAGTGCATTGTTTTCACATGCTTATTTTTTTTGGTATGACATTTGGTTTGTTTAACATGGAACAATACATTCATTAACATTGATCATGCCATTCGTTAGTAGGTAGTGGTACCATAGGAATTGACAACTCCCGTTCCTAAAATCCTGGGTTTGTTTGGATTGGAAGGAATGACCGAATTCGATATACATAACTTATATAAACCTTTAATTTGTTTAAGGGTTTATCGCCACAGTCTCAAGGCTTGGATGTATGCATTATAACAATACCGCATAAATGTTTGTATCAGTATAGCATGCATTTGTTACACAAAACATAACTTTGATTTAAACTATGTTTTACTTCAATACCTTGTTTTGTGCATTTTACATATGGTTTAGTTGATATATTTCACTTACCATACATGACATTTTGGTTACACATTACATGATCTACATTGAACATAAACATTTTTGACATTGATATACACATTTGGTGGTTTACATTGGACATAGACATTTTGATATGGTTTACACAATAACACTTGACAATTGGTTTGTACATGAACAAGTTACATTGGTGGTTGTTTGGGTAAGTGATTTGAGTAACGAGGCGTGTGTAATATGATACAAACATGGTGGATACGCCGCTGGTACTTCCTATATATAAGTGTTTGTATAATAATACATAGTGCAACGTTATTTAAATCATTTCATTATAGACATATTACATTTTATACAAATAACATATTTTTTCACAAGACATTGTTTACAAAACAGTTTATTTTATACAACTCATTTTACAAGGTTATTCATTTAACCTTACCTTTATTTATACATATCAACTTATATTATCGTTTTTCAAATGATTTACAAGACAAAGCAAATTACAAGGTTCATGACTAAACATTTTCTTAAAAACAAGTCATGAATCCTATTTTCACAAAACTATCTATCTCACAGGCATTTTTATGCTGACGTACCTATTTTCACATGTGTTTTCAGGAGCTTTTCCGTAGGATGTTGATCATGACACTAGGGCGGACCTGTGCCTTAGAGACTAAAAACGAAGATAGACTTGTTTAATTATGTTATAAACTCTTTTGTTTACTGTTCAAGGCAATGTAACACTCTTGTTTAATAAATAAGATACAACTTTGAATACCATGGTTATGAAACAATTTATTCTGTTACAACACTCCCCGACGTTTCCGCCACGTTTTGTATGTTACACGTGGTCGGGGTGTGACAGAAGAGTTGGTATCAGAGCCAATGGTTATAGGCTATTAGGTTATTAGTAATGTTTTGACCTAGACTATAACCTTTCTAGGACCCTAACACAAGTTATCTTGTGTTTAGATCTTAAAACATGTACATCACCTATCCTTAGGTGATTATCAAAACAAGAACCAAATTTTCCGAAACGATTTTTGAAAAATAATCATCTGTTTTTGGATGATTTATTACAAGGTTTTGAACCCTCTATTGTAAGGTTTTTGAACCCTATGTTATATGGTTTTGAACCCCTTTGAATTTTCAAAATCTCGACAAGGTTTTGGGTTTTAAATAATGTGAACACGTGCAAACTGGAAGGATGAATGCCTGTATTCTGGGTTTTCTGTCTAGGCAAGCACTTCGTATATATCTCATCAGACGCGAGACCAGTTGTGCTTACCTGGGAATTCTTGGGATGAGTGTTCACTTATAGGCGAGCATGTCTTCGCGATACATTATTTTTGACCCATTTACTTTGATTAGTCACTGTGTGTCATTTGTTTGCTTGGTAATGCGGACAAATGACCACCATCTTTGCTTTTGTTGATTTTGTTTCATCTCATTCTCTTCATCCAATCATCTCACTCGTTTCCTTTCATGTTTTCCTCTTTTAGAATGCCTCCTCGACGCGAAAACCAGATAGCTACTGCCGAATTGGCAGAAATCATTGCGCAACAGATGGCTGCTCAATTTCCAAATCTCTTTGCTCAATGGAACCAAGCCAACAACAACAACAATGTTCCATGCAAATACAAGGATTTTAACCAGGCTAAACCACTCAATTTTAGTGGTTCTGAAGGAGCAACTGGGCTTCTTCAGTGGTTCGAGAGCATTGAGAATACTTTTCGCCACGTGCAGTGCCCGGATAATCGCAAGGTCGAGTTTTCTTCGAGTGTGTTTCAGAAGAGGGCTCTTACATGGTGGAATGGGGTAATGAGAGACCGAGGTGCAGAAATTGCTCTCGCACAGACATGGGCTGAACTTAGGGCCCTGATGATGAGGGAATTCTGTCCTCGCCATGAACAGCGGGCGTTGGAGAAGGAGTTTGATGTGTTGAAGCATGATAGTGGTGAGCACAGGGCGTACACTGATAGGTTTGAGGAGTTGAGTCTGCTTTGCCCAACTATGGTTACCCCACTCGACAAGGCTATCGAAAGATACATCGACGGCCTACCTGACTCGGTACAAGACATCCTTACTGGTAGTAACCCTGCCACACTCCGTCAGGTGATCGAGTTATCAGCGACATTGACTGAGTCGCAGATTCGAAAGAATAAGTTACACAGGAAGGGTGACAAGGGCAAGAAGCAGTCGGCTGACAAGGAAGATAGCAAGAAAGGTCAAAACAAGAATGGAAAGAACTCTGGTTCTTCGAGAGGGTCAAGGAAGCGTAAGGCTTCCCAAAACTATGTTGTCACTGCCCAAGCTAACCAGGCAGCTCCCAATCAACCCGCACAGCCTCCAGCAAAGAAACCCTATTCAGGGAATGCACCTTTGTGCAATAGATGCAACAGTCACCATCAGCCGCAACATTAGTGCCGTTTCTGTACTAACTGTGGGAAGTCAGGTCATCTTGCCGATGTTTGTCGGTTTGCTCAGAACCGGGCAGTTCAGAACCCGGCTCAACAAGTTGCTCATCCTCCTGCTCAGCAACAGGGTCAAGCTGCACGACCACAATACCCACCTGGTGCTTGTTATAACTGTGGGGATCTGACCCACTACAGAAACCGATGCCCAAGGCTAGCCAACCAGAATCAGAACCAGAATCAGGCTCCGGCTCGAGGCCGAGCCTTTAACATGAATGCCCAAGAGGTGCAGGCGGACGATAATGTGGTGAACGGTACGTTCTTTATTAATAATCAGCCTGCATCTGTTCTTTTCGATTCTGGTGCCGACAAGAGTTTTGTGTCATTGTCTTTTGAGCCGATGCTTCGCGTGTCTAGAACAAAACTAGGCAAATCTTTGACAGTAGAAGTTGCTAGTGGTGAACCCATTATTCTTGATTCTGTTCTTCACAACTGCCAGCTGAACCTTAACAACCATCTTTTTCCTATCGACCTCACGCCAATGCAACTTGGAAACTTCGACGTCATTGTGGGTATGGATTGGTTATCTAAGCATCACGCAGAGATAGTTTGTTCTGAGAAGATTGTTCGTGTGCCACTTTCAACAGGAGAGATCCTACATGTTCAAGGGGAGAAACCGTCTGGTGGTCTCAAACTCATGTCTTGTTTTAAAGCTCGGAAGTATCTGCGGAAGAACTATGTGGCTTTCTTAGCACATGTTACAGAAGATAAAGGCAAGGGTAAGTCTATTTCAGATATTCCTGTCGTTCGGGATTATTCTGAAGTTTTCCCTGAAGATTTACCTGGTCTACCCCCAGCACGCCAAGTAGAGTTCCGCATCGATCTCGTACCTGGTGCAAATCCCGTTGCCAGAGCTCCATATCGTCTTGCACCGTCTGAGATGCAAGAGTTGTCTAAGCAGCTTCAGGAGCTCTCTGACAAAGGTTTTATCCGTCTTAGCTTTTCACCTTGGGGTGCTCCCGTTCTTTTTGTCAAGAAGAAGGATGGATCCTTTAGGATGTGTATCGATTATCGTGAGCTTAACAAGCTTACCATCAAAAATCGATATCCCCTACCTCGCATCGATGATCTCTTTGATCAGTTACAAGGCGCTTCTTATTTTTCGAAGATTGATCTGCGATCTGGATATCATCAACTTCGGGTGCATGAAGAAGACATTCCGAAGACAGCATTTCGCACTCGTTATGGGCATTACGAGTTCACAGTCATGCCATTCGGTTTGACTAATGCTCCTGCTGTTTTCATGGACTTAATTAATAGGGTCTGTAAACCTTATTTGGATCAGTTCGTCATTGTTTTTATTGACGACATCTTGATTTACTCTAAGACGCAAGTTGACCACGAGCAACATCTTCGTCTTACTCTGGAACTCTTAAAGAAAGAGCAACTTTTTGCCAAATTCTCCAAGTGCGAATTTTGGCTTAAAGAAGTTCAATTTTTGGGGCATGTTATAAACGAACGAGGTATTCATGTAGATCCCTCCAAGATCAGTGCGATTAAGGATTGGGATACACCTTCTACTCCTACTGAAGTTCGTTCTTTTCTTGGTCTAGCGGGTTATTACCACCACTTCATTGAAAATTTCTCAAAGATTGTAGTTCCTCTAACTGCTCTAACTCAGAAGAACAAACCCTTTGATTGGGGATTCAAACAAGAGGAAGCTTTTCAACACTTGAAGCAGAAGCTTTGCGATGCGCCTGTTCTATCATTGCCTGAGGGTGACGATGATTTTGTTGTGTATTGTGATGCATCGAAATTGGGTCTTGGTTATGTTCTGATGCAAAGGAACAAAGTCATAGCCTATGCATCAAGGCAGTTGAAGATACATGAGAAAAACTACACCACTCATGATCTTGAGTTGGGTGCAGTTGTTTTCGCTCTCAAGATCTGGAGACACTATTTGTACGGTACAAAATGTGTGGTTTTCACGGACCACAAAAGTCTTCAGCATATCTTCAACCAGAAAGAACTCAACATGAGGCAACGACGTTGGGTTGAGCTTTTAAACGACTATGACTGCGAAATTCGCTACCATCCTGGTAAGGCGAATGTCGTAGCTGATGCATTGAGTCGTAAGGAACGTACTAAGCTTCATTGTGTACGTATTCAATCTGTTACTCAAGCTCGATCCGATATCCAAGCACGCATTTCTCAAGCTCAACAATCTTGTGTTTCACAAGGTTTGATGGATAAGGAATTTCCTTATCACATAACACCTGCTCTTGAACTGAAGGACAATGGATCATATTACTTCATGGACCGTTTGTGGGTCCCAAGCCAGGATGATCTTCGTACCTTGCTTATGGATGAAGCCCATAAGTCTCGTTATTCTATTCATCCGGGCTCAAATAAGTTGTATAAGGATCTTCGTATTCACTACTGGTGGCCTGGTATGAAGAAAGGCATTGCCTTATACGTATCAAAATGCCTTACTTGTCTTAAGGTTAAGGCTGAACATCAGCGTCCTTCGGGTTTATTGGTGCAACCAAAGATCCCAGTTTGGAAATGGGAAAACATTACTATGGATCTGGTTACCAAACTTCCACGCACAAAGAAAGGTCATGATGCCATCTGGGTAGTCGTTGATCGTCTTACTAAGTCAGCACATTTCTTGCCTATCCGTGAGGATTTTCCTGCTGACAGACTTGCTAAAATCTATGTGGATGAAATTGTAGCTCGACATGGTGTTCCTTTGAACATCATTTCTGACAGAGATGCTCGTTTCACTTCTCATTTTTGGAGAACCATGCAATCTGCTATGGGGACCCAACTTAATCTGTGCACAGCTCATCATCCGCAAACGGATGGTCAATCTGAGAGAACAATCCAGACTCTGGAGGATATGCTAAGAGCTTGTGTGATCGATTTTGGTGGTAGCTGGGATTCACATCTTAAATTGATTGAATTCCCCTACAACAACAGTTATCACACCAGCATCAAAATGGCTCCTTTCGAGGCTCTCTATGGTCGAAAATGCCGTTCACCAGTCTGCTGGAATGACATCGGCGAGGCTCAACTTACTGGACCTGCCCTCATTTTAGAGACAACTGACAAGGTCAAGAAAGTTCGCGATAACCTTCAGACAGCTATGAGCCGTCAAAAGAGTTACGCGGATCCAAAACGCAAACCCTTGGAATTTCAAGTCGGTGATCGAGTATTACTTAAGGTCTCACCTTGGAAAGGTGTGATCAGATTTGGAAAGAAAGGAAAACTTGCACCTAGATACGTTGGACCATTCAAGATCGTCGAAAGAATCGGCAAGGTAGCCTACAGACTTGAGTTACCTCCTGAACTTGGAAATGTTCATCCAACTTTTCACGTGTCCAATCTCAAGAGGTGTTTAGCTGATGAGAACCTCCACATACCTCTTGACGAAATTCGTGTTGGCAAAACACTGAAATTTGTTGAGAAGCCAGTGGAAATCATGGAACGTGAAGTCAAGTGGCTTAAACGCAAGCGCATTCCTTTGGTCAAAGTTCGCTGGGAAGCTAAACGTGGACCCGAGTTTACTTGGGAATGTGAAGATCAAATGAAGGCGAAATATCCGCATCTTGTCCCACGAGTTTCCACTAAATAAATTTCGGGACGAAATTTCCACAAGTAGGGGAGACTGTAACATCCGTGCTTGTAATCATTGTGAATAGTTCAGTTATCAATAAAACAATGTTATTTGATCCCAATGTTTGTTTGGTTGTGTTTTACATTTTTCATGTTTTGACTTTTATCCAATTTCAAACTCTACATCACTTTCTAGAGAGTTATACGCAAACTGGTGCGTAAACGTACTCAGTTTAACGCGAAAAATACTCTGGAACATCAACATATACTCAACATACCTTTAATAACCTTTACATAACTTAGAAATAAGTTTTAAAGGCTTTGGTATGGCAAAAACAAGTTAATTCGCTTACAGGGACTAAACTTGACAAACTGCGAAAGTATGCCAATCTGAACTGTAACGAACATTCTGGAACATGACCATAAGTTAAACATACCATAAATATCCTTTACATAGCTTAGAAATAGGCTTTGAGGGGTTCGGTGTGCTAAAATAAAGTTTTGGGTCATTCAGGGACTAAAAGTGTCAAAAAGTGCACAAGTTTGCATTTTCGCGCATAACTTACGTTCTGAATACAACCAGACATCCAAAAATTTATGTAAGCATGACTATATTATTATTTAGTGTTTGGCTTGCCAAAAATCCATTCGTCACGTCATTTGGATCGTTTTTCGCGCTTGTGCGCATTCCGTCGTAATTAAGCGAACATCGCGTTCGTACGACCAAACGAACCAACATCCGGCATATTTTTGAGCATGTTTCATGTCCACAATGTTTAGGCATCATTTTAGGGCCTTAAAGTTGGCTTTACGGGCCTTAGAAGTGTCGGAAATGGCCTTAAACACGTGCAGGGACTGAAACTGTCATTCTGCAAACTTATTTCTGATCTGTGCAGGCCAGGCGGCCCGCCTCAGTTTCTGAACATCCTCACGCGGCCCGTGTGGCTCCTTCTGACCAGGTTAACTACATTTAACAGCATATTGCAGCTGTTTAATCCACAACCACATGTTCTCACTTGTCCAGTCAGCTGATAAGAACCTATTTTTATCCACCATAAGGTTCCAACACTTGTACGGATACGATTAAAGCACGGTTTCCATGAAACGATCCTAACGGTGGACCGAAAACTATATATACCCCATGCCCCCCATTGCTCAAATCACTAGAATTTTGATTTGAGAAACTCTAAGTTGAAACTATTGTTTCATACCTGAGATTTTTGAATCGAAATTAGCATTCGGGGACCCTTCGTAAGTATTCTTTCGTTCTTTTATTGCTTTTTGAGTCTTTCGAGTCTGAAAGTCAAACTTTGTTTGACTTTCTGCATTGACCAGTTTATGGTCAATGCGAAGTTCGTTTGAACTTCGCAACGTGAGTGTAATCACGTTGGTTATAGTCCCTTAGGGACTATGCCTACTGATTACCACATTGTCTAGGGTCGTAGGGTAAGCGATCTAATAAATCGCTTATACCTCGAACCCAACCCATTTGGTCGATCATTAGGATCCGACCAAATACATTAGGTGACCATAGTAGGTAGGGAATAACCTTCCGAGGTTATACCCTATGGTCACATCGTTTGAGTAGTTGTATGATAGGTAGTTTATATGCCTTAGGTAAATTACCAGAATACCCTTTTCATGTATAATTGGTAATTAAGCATATGAAACCTAAACCTTTGTCACATAACTGATTATGTAACATGTTTAGGCATATTCTACTTGTCTTAGGACTAGTTAGGCGGTCCGAACGCGTTTCACGCAAACGACGCGTTAAAGTAGCATAAGCTACCTAAACGGGTCGTAATGGGTCGTAAACAATTATGTTAGGTTTCAATTAGTATGTAGGCTTTGTTAAACCATATTACACGAGTCTCCATACTCGTTTGGTTTACAAACCCTCATGCTACCCGATCTTCCGATTTAGGTCCGGTTTATTAACATAGTTACCTATATTAGGTGTCGTTTGATTCTGAGATCTCTAGCATTGCTTGGTGGTTATCTTAGGACTACTGAGTAATCTCAAGTGAGTACATAGACCCCTCTTTTACTGTTTTTCCAAACGTTTTGAGGTGGAACACATGTGCCTACTTGTTACATTCATGCTTTCCTGTTTTCACGTCATATACCTGTTATGTTCGTTAGTACATTATAGTACATGATTTCATTACATTTCATACTAGGTGTGCCCATTGTGTGCATTACTTAGTACATCGTTTTTCATTACATTTCAAACTAGGTGTGCCCATTGTGTGCATTATTTAGTACATCGATTTACATTACATTTCATGCTAGGTGTGCCCATTGTGTGCATTACTTAGTACATCGTTTTACATTACATTTCATGCTAGCTGTGCCCATTGTGTGCATTACTTAGTACATCGTTTTACATTTCATTTCACGGTACGTATGTTCATTGGATTACATACTTAGTGCATTGTTTTCACATGCTTATTTTTTTTGGTATGACATTTGGTTTGTTTAACATGGAACAATACATTCATTAACATTGATCATGCCATTCGTTAGTAGGTAGTGGTACCATAGGAATTGACAACTCCCATTCCTGAAATCCTGGGTTTGTTTGGATTGGAAGTAATGACCGAATTCGATATACATAACTTAGATAAACCGTTAATTTGTTTAAGGGTTTATCGCCACAGTCTCAAGGCTTGGATGTATGCATTATAACAATACCGCATAAATGTTTGTATCAGTATAGCATGCATTTGTTACACAAAACATAACTTTGATTTAAACTATGTTTTACTTCAATACCTTGTTTTGTGCATTTTACATATGGTTTAGTTGATATATTTCACTTACCATACATGACATTTTGGTTACACATTACATGATCTACATTGAACGTAAACATTTTTGACATTGATATACACATTTGGTGGTTTACATTGGACATAGACATTTTGATATGGTTTACACAATAACACTTGACAATTGGTTTGTACATGAACAAGTTACATTGGTGGTTGTTTGGGTAAGTGATTTGAGTAACGAGGCGTGTGTAATATGATACAAACATGGTGGATACGCCGCTGGTACTTCCTATATATAAGTGTTTGTATAATAATACATAGTGCAACGTTATTTAAATCATTTCATTATAGACATATTACATTTTATACAAATAACATATTTTTTTCACAAGACATTGTTTACAAAACAGTTTATTTTATACAACTCATTTTACAAGGTTATTCATTTAACCTTACCTTTATTTATACATATCAACTTATATTATCGTTTTTCAAATGATTTACAAGACAAAGCAAATTACAAGGTTCATGACTAAACATTTTCTTAAAAACAAGTCATGAATCCTATTTTCACAAAACTATCTATCTCACAGGCATTTTTATGCTGACGTACCTATTTTCACATGTGTTTTCAGGAGCTTTTCCGTAGGATGTTGATCATGACACTAGGGCGGACCTGTGCCTTAGAGACTAAAAACGAAGATAGACTTGTTTAATTATGTTATAAACTCTTTTGTTTACTGTTCAAGGCAATGTAACACTCTTGTTTAATAAATAAGATACAACTTTGAATACCATGGTTATGAAACAATTTATTCTGTTACAACACTCCCCGACGTTTCCGCCACGTTTTGTATGTTACACGTGGTCGGGGTGTGACAAGCGGCATCATCGCCCGAGGTTTGGACTTGTAAGTTCCACCAAGTCAAAGCTTCATCCACAAACAACCCAGTAGCCAAAGTGACTTGTTGGTCCGCGGTACACTTGCTCATGCGGATAGTAGCTTCAGTCTTCTCCGTCCAGCGTACAAGCGCTACTGCACCTCCTGTGCCGTGGTAGTTCATCGGTTTGCAGTCGAGAAACTGCTTGAAGGTGCAGCCTGTAATTGATTCAACCAACTCACACGTGAGCAATCGAAGAAATAATGAAACCATGGTCGTTCATAAATTTCTTCATGCTTAGCCAATTGTCTTAAGGTTACCTTGAGCTGCGTTGCCTCCAGATGAATCTCCATTTCCATTACGTCTAGCGTTGCTTGGCCCGCCACTGTCTTGAGTTCGGTTTGCCTCGTATTGGGCGATAGCAGCGGAGATCCTTTCTTCCAGTAGAGCGTTAAGCTCTTCAGCGGTTCTTGGCAGTGGGGGAGGAGGAGGTTGATCATCATTGCGAGAATTCACAGCTTTCCTGGGTGCCATGTTCTATCAGAACACAACACAACAGGATTAGATATTTGTTTGATATCGTCAAACTAGACAGTAGTAGTATATATATTCACAGGTATACCACGTAAGTGACATCAAACAATTATTACTCTAGCAGAGTACTTAGTAGGCTTGCACTGAGGGAATCTACACGTCACAAGACTTGCAGTGGTTTCTGTGCACGGAATTCCATAATTATGTATGCATCCATAATTACGTAACTCCTTGCACAGTTCGCACAGTTCGTTTCA
>JARYGA010015056.1:0-61404 GCA_030545235.1 Helianthus tuberosus
TGCCTCTTGTTTTTGTATCATACCATTTATAAATATTGTCGTATTTGTAACATGTATTTCACCCCCGAAGTTATCAAACTGAAAACAGTTAAGAGAAAAGGGGGAGCATGAACTCACAACTTGGCGTTCCTTGCGTCGTAAACTTCACCGGATTTGCTTAATTAACGTCGTGACCTATACGTGTTTTCTTAACGTTAGTCACTAGACTTGTATCGTACAAGTACAAGTCACTGTCGTTTATGTATATGTTTTCTTGTGTTAAAAATAATTCATATTTTTAACTAAGTGTCTTACTTATATTATTTTCTCACAAAGAAATATAAGTTTTTGTATTTTGCACTTTGCACCCGAGTTATGTATCTTGTATGTTCTATGTGTATTTTTGTTACA
This sequence comes from Helianthus tuberosus, assembly GCA_030545235.1. Taxonomy (NCBI): domain Eukaryota; kingdom Viridiplantae; phylum Streptophyta; class Magnoliopsida; order Asterales; family Asteraceae; genus Helianthus; species Helianthus tuberosus. Next base: position 391 of record JARYGA010015056.1, read on the forward strand.
AAAATCATGGCGAGATTTATATTCGAAAAGCATAGTTTAGAACACACACTAGCAAACATTTGTCTAGAAAATATTTACTAAGTGTTAGGATTTTTTTAGAAAATTTCGCCATAATCTCCTTTGTAAATGGAGGTGTCCATGCTAAGTAGCATATCATTTTCTTTAACATAACACGTTAGATCGTTCTCAAATAATCAACCCGACATTCTGACATGCAAGATACTACTTTTGTCGTTTCAGTTTTAATATATATAAAACTGGACTATTTTCGGACATTTTAATAAAATGGTTATCTTATTCCAAAGATTCCCAAATTTTTACAGAATGCCTTATACGAATCAATTATTATTGTGTAATAATCTCGAGGTCTAGTTCATTATCAGTACTTTATAGAAAATCATTTACCGAACTGCGATCATATTTGTTACTTTCTGACTGCAGCCTACGGAATAATTCATTTAAAATTCATCGTAAGTCCGGTTTACGAAATTCCAGTTGGAAGGTCACACTGACATCAATGATCATCTACGGTATAAATTTCAGGGGCTGGTTCTACTCTGGTTTCAAGTTATGATGAAAAATATAACACATGTTTTTAGCAGTAAAAATGCAGCTTGAGCAGCTGTCCAAAAATAGCCCTTTATTAATAGTAAACGACTTCGAAAAATTACGATTCCAGTGCCATTTGATCCGTTTTTCGAAAATACGTAATTTAGGATTTAGAAATTCTGTTTTTTGATTTATTATGGTCGGTTTACAGCCCTTTGAAGTTGGCTGAAAATGTAAATGAGCATGTTTCTTTATAGTTAAATCGTATTAACAAATGACCGAACAACGGGTTTATCAAGAAACCAACAATCAAATATCAAGCATGATTTAACCCAACCCTCATCCAACAAGATTTCATCTTCATATAGTCTTTTATGTTCAAGTTTCATGTAAGGTTTCATATTCATCATCTTAGTGTTCTTGTTCTTGTGATTTAAACATGATCATCATACTACATATTTTAACTAAGAAACAAGATGAAGCAAGGTGTAACAAGACTTACTACTAGCACAAGGCTAGGGTAGAATCTATTGAAGAGGATGATGTGAAAAAGATGATGAAGAAGCAACAAACAAGGCTCCTTTGAAGCTCCACAAGTAGCAAGCCTTCTTGTATCAACCTTTAAGCTTGAAGGTTACTTGAATATGGAAGATGATGGTGGTTATGTGGTGGTGAGGGTGGCGGTTTGGGGTGACCAAAAATGAGAGAGAGAGAGTGAGGAATGAGAGAGGTGAAAGATTGAGGAATGATGAGAAATCTAAGTGGCCATACATATATAGATGTTTCATATATTTTGCTTAGATTAGCAAGCAACAATCTTTTTATAATATTTAACAAATCAAGAAGGCATGGTTAGTATGATTTGTAGGGTCCCTTGGGACCGAAAATCGGTTGGGGGGGGGGGGGGTGGTTGCAACTTTTGTGACTAAAATGTAATGGCTAGTTAGAAAACAAGTAACTTGATCATAAGTGTTAGTTATAAGGTTTTTACTGGGTGTTATGGCAAACGGGAATCATGACTAGCAAAAAATAATAAAACAAAGTATTTAACAAAAAAACTTAGTGTTCCGGGTAATGTCCGGTTATCCGGTTGTTCGGTTAAATACCGGTTCGTTAAGTGTTTAATTATTTCGTAAAGTGTCCTTCTTGTACCCTTTTGCACCCCTTTCAATTCCTGACACTTAGGGAAATATTCTGGACGATAGAACGTAAATTCTGCATAATATTTACATGTTTAAAAGCTGGTTATAGCTGAATTTAATAAAATTCTGCACTTAAAGTGCGTTTCGGGTGCTTTTTAGTGCGTATTTTAGCTTTCGGAGCGTCTATATGTTAACCCTTGTATGTACTCTTGGGTTTTAATGCATTCTTTTCGTTGGACCTACACCTAGGCCTCAATTCTAATGTCTGACTGCTTACTGCAGTTCTTTTGACACAATGTGTCTTACCGGTGAGTTTACTAGTATTTCTGACGCAACGCTCTTGTTAATGCATAAAGCAATATTTTGTAGTAATAAACGTGCATGAATTCACTTGTATATAATGTAATCAATCAATGTTGACATTTAAGCACATAATTGCAGTCGTTAAATAAAAATTAAAGTGTACGGAAATTACCGGTTTGGTGCCAGTTGTCACAGTCTCCCCCCGTTAAAAGAATTTTGTCCCGAAATTCAGGCTGAACTAACTCTCGCAGGAGTCTTCTTGAATAGGCGGGGATACTTTTCTTTGAACTGGTCTTCACGTTCCCACGTATAATCTGGTCCGTGCTTAGAGTTCCAACGTACTTTGACAAGTTTCACACTGCTCCTCCTGGTCTTGTTGACTTTCCAGTCAGTAACCTCAACGGGTTGTTCTGTAAATCGGAGGGCGTCATCAATATGTACTTCATCCGCAGGGATGATCACGTCTTCTTGTGTTGGACTCTTCTTGAGGTTGGATACATGAAACGTATCATGTACTCCATTAAGTTCTTCCGGTAATTCCAACTTGTATGCCACGGTACCAATTCTTTGTAAGATTCTGAATGGTCTGATGTAGCGTGGATTCAGCTTCCCACGTTTTCCGAATCTTACTACGCCCTTCCGAGGTGAGACCTTCAACAAAACTTTGTCTCCTACCTCGAATTCTAATGGTTTTCGTCTTTGATTAGCGTAGCTCTTTTGTCGATCTCGAGCCGCCTTAATGCGCTCTCGAATTTGCGTAATCTTATCGGTTGTCTCTTGTACCAGTTCAGGACCAACCATACGTTTGTCCCCAGCGTCTTCCCAACATAAGGGCGATCGACACTTGCGGCCATACAGAGCTTCGAACGGTGCGGCTTTTATACTCGTATGATAACTGTTATTATAGGAAAACTCAACTAAAGGTAGAAGAGTATCCCAGCTGCCGCCTAGATCCATGACACATGCGCGAAGCATATCTTCTAATGTTTGTATGGTTCGTTCGATCTGGCCATCTGTTTGTGGATGGAAGGCCGTGCTTAGATCTAGCTGAGATCCAAAGGCTTCCTGAAAGGATTGCCAGATTCTTGAGACAAAGCGTCCATCTCTGTCTGAAATAATTGAGATAGGCACTCCATGACGTGCCATGATTTCTTTCAAGTATATCTCAGCAAGCTTTCCAGTGTTATCCTTTTCTCGGATTGGTAGGAAGTACGCAGACTTCGTCAATCAATCAACTATTACCCATATCATATCGTGACCTCTCGGGGTCCTGGGTAATTTTGTTATAAAGTCCATAAAGATTTGCTCCCACTTCCACATGGGTATCTCTGATTGTTGTAATAGGCCGGACGGTCTGATATTCAGCCTTAACCTTGGCACAGGTTAAGCATTTTCCAACATAAACAACAACATCGCTCTTGAGTCTCGGCCACCAATAGTATTCTTTCAAGTCTTGATACATCTTGTCCGATCCTGGATGGATCGAGTATCTTGACTTGTGTGCTTCATCAAGATTGACTTCTCGTATGCCACCATAGAGCGGAACCCAAATGCGCTTCTTAAAGTACAAGGTTCCCTCTTTATTTGGCACCGTATATTTCAATGTACCCCGGAGGTATTCAGCTTTATGGTTTTCTCCCTTAAGAGCTTATTGTTGTGCGTCACGAATATGTGCAGTGAGGCTTGTTCGAATCGTCATTTCCAATGCTCGAACCCTTAGGGTCTTAACCCTTTCTTTACGACTTAATGCATCCGCTACAACGTTTGCCTTTCCAGGATGGTACTTGATCTCACAGTCGTAATCATTTAGCAGCTCAACCCATCGCCGCTGGCGCATATTCAATTCCTTCTGATCAAATATGTGTTGTAAGCTTTTGTGATCTGTGAAGATTGTAGATCGAGTACCATATAAATAATGTCGCCAGATCTTCAAGGCGAATACCACTGCTCCCAGCTCCAGGTGGTGAGTGGTATAGTTTCTTTCATGTATCTTCAATTGTCTTGAAGCATAAGCGATGACTTTCTGGCGTTGCATGAGCACGCAACCCAAACCTTGTCGTGAGGCGTCGCAGTATACCATGAAGTCTTCAGTGCCTTCGGGTAATGATAGTATCGGTGCATCGCATAGCTTGTTTTTAAGTAGCTAGAAGGCTTCCTCTTGTTTGTAACCCCAGTGGTATTTCTTGTCTTTTTGCGTAAGGGTCGTCAGCGGTTGAGATATCTTTGAGAAATTCTCAATGAATCGCCGATAATAGCTTGCTAAGCCAAAAAATTGACGAATTTCAGTTGGGGTTTTGGGAGCTTCCCAATTCTTTATTGCTTCAACCTTGGATGGGTCTACATGAATACCCTTCTCATTCACAACATGACCCAGAAATTGTACTTCGCGAATCCAGAATTCGCATTTCGAGAACTTTGCATAAAGTTTTTCTTTCTTCAGTAGCTCCAAAATGGTTCTGAGATGTTGCTCGTGTTCTTCTTTTGTTTGCGAGTAAATCAGGATATCATCGATAAATACAATCATGCATTTATCGAGATATGGCTTGAATACGCGGTTCATCAGATCCATGAAGACCGCTGGTGCGTTCGTCAGTCCAAATGGCATCACAAGAAACTCGTAGTGCCCATAACGTGTTCGGAATGCAGTCTTTGGTACGCTTTCCTCTTGTATCTTTAACTGACGGTATCCAGATCGGAGGTCGATCTTGGAATAGTAGCTTGATCCTTGCAACTGATCAAATAAGTCATCAATCCTCGGTAGCGGGTACCGATTCTTGATTGTGAGTTTGTTAAGTTCCCTGTAATCAATACACATCCGTAGAGTTCCATCCTTCTTCTTCACGAACAATACTGGAGCTCCCCAGGGTGAGAAGCTTGGCCTAATGAATCCTTTATCCAACAACTCCTGGAGTTGTGTAGATAATTCTTGCATTTCGGATGGTGCAAGCCGATAGGGAGCCTTGGCTACAGGAGCAGCTCCTGGAACCAAGTCTATACGGAATTCAACTTGTCGTTGCGGAGGTAGCCCTGGCAGATCTTCGGGAAAAACATCAGGGAATTCCTTCACCACAGGAATATCTTCGAGTTTTGGCTCCACAGCCTTCTTATCTACAACGTGTGCTAGGAAGGCAACACATCCTTTCCTTAAGCACTTCTGTGCCTTCATACAACTGATGATTCGCAGAGGCGCGTCTCGCTTTTCTCCATGCACAATGAGAGTTTCATCATTCGCTAAAGGGATGCGAATGATTTTCTCATGACAAATAACTTCAGCTTTGTTCTTGGACAACCAGTCCATTCCGACCACTACATCGAAGTTACCCAATTGAATAGGTAAAAGATCGATGCTAAATCTTCGTTCACCAAGTTCCAATGTGAAACCTTTAACAACTTCACCCGACTTAACAAGTTTACCATTGGCTAGTTCTATGGAATAAGGAATTTCTAATCTACTAGATTCTATTCCAAGCATGCGTTTAAATTCCACAGACATGAAGCTATAATCGGCGCCAGTGTCAAATAATATGGATGCAAAGTGATTGTTAACGAGAAACGTACCGGTGACCACATTAGGGTCCTCGCGTGCGTTCTTTGCTCCAATAAAAAATGCTCGAGCCTGAGCATTGTTTCCCATTGGGCAGTCTTTCATGAAATGATCATTGCTTCCAAAACTGAAGCATCCTTGGTTTCGCCCAGTTCCATTCCCAGTCCGGTTGCCATTACCGTTTCCATTCCCACCATTCGCATTACCAGCACCGTTGTGATTTCCATTTCTGTTCCTTCCTTTTCCCCAACAATCTTCAGTGCAGTGACCCAACTTTCCATACTTGTCACACTTCGGAACGCGACAAACCCCGTCGTGATGACGTTTGCAATGATTGCATTTGGGCAGAGTGCCCAGGTATCCCTTAGCTGGAGCGTCATTCATGGCTGCAAGAGATTTCGCCCCCTGAGGCGGGTTGGTGTCACGCTTCTTGTTGGAACCCTTGTTGTTACGAGTTGCTTGATTCAGGTTTGCATGTTTCCTTTTCTTGTCACCAGACGACTCAGCATGCGTCTCGGTATTTTCTGTTGGGTTCAGTGATAGCTTCTTCATACGAACACAATCTTCAGTAAGGCTGACAGCCAGAGTTACAGCCTCAGTGATTGTTGCGGGTTTGGCCGAAGTTACCATGCCGCGAAACTCTGGGGCCAGTCCCCAAATGTAGCGTTCAATGCGCTTAAATTCGGGAGTCACCATGTAGGGAAGCACTCTAGACAGATCGTGGACCTTCGAGTATACCCATTAATGTCAGCACCTTCCATGGTCAAGTGCCAGAACTCAGTTTCCAATCTTTGGAGTTCAGCACGAGAGCAATACTTCTCTCTCATTCTTTCCTTTAGTTCATCCCAAGTCAGGCCATAAGCGGTATCATCACCCAAGGTTTGGACCTGCAAGTTCCACCAGGTCAAAGCTTCATCGACAAACAACCCAGTAGCAAAAGTGACTTGCTGATCCGCGGTACACTTGCTCATACGGATAGTGGCTTCAGTTTTCTCCGTCCAGCGTACAAACGCTACTGCACCCCCTGTGCCGTCATAGTTCATTGGTTTGCAATTGAGAAACTGCTTGAAAGTGCAGCCCTGAGCTGCATTGCCTCCAGATGAATCTCCATTCCCATTACGTCTGGCGTTGCTTGGACCACCACTGTCTGCAGTACGGGTTGCCTCGTAGTGGGGATAACTGCGAAGATTCTTTCCTCCAGTAGAGTGTTCAGCTCTTCAGCAGTCTATGGCAGTGGAGGAGGAGGAGGTTGATCACGAGCGTTCACAGCTTTCCTGGGTGCCATGTTCTGACAGAACATAACACAACAGGGTCAGACATTTGTTCGATATCGTCGTACTAGACAGTAGTAGTATATATATTCACAGGCATATACCACATAAATGACATCAAACAATTATTACTCCAGCAGTGTACTTAGTAGTCTGGGGGAGAGGTATTCACTATTGACCTTTCCCTACACTGAGGGAATCTTTACGTGACAAGACTTGCTGTGGTTTCTGTGCACTGAATTCCATAATTACGTATGCATCCATAATTACGTAACCCCTTGCACAGTCTGCACAATTCGTTTCATCCTCGTATCTCTTCCTTCATGTAGGCCATTGTTTTCAGGTAAAGTCACGTGTATCTGTGACTTTCTACTTCTAGTATATGTATATGCTAATTATCACACATAATTGCAAGTAATTTTTTTTTATCACAGACAAGTGCTACTCCAGTGCACCCCAAGTCTCGTAGTGTCTTTTCTGGACTCCTGTAAACAGTTTCAGGTAGTGGATGTCGCGGAAAGTTTTATGCAATGAAAACTTTTGAAAAATCGTTTTCGTGAAAGGATCCTAGTGATTGTAGTCTAGACTCGAGAAGGAATCTTGGTTTACTACAATCGCAGCTCTGATACCAATCTGTCACACTCCTTTCTGCGGCGGAAGCACGAGGTGTGATCATGAAAGGTTCTCATTGCATACGAAAGGTAAACATACTACATGCTCATAAAATAACTTCAAATGCCAAACATTACATAACCGAAAACATGGTTTAAGTGTTTACATCACAAGACAACATTTTGTCTGATAAGTTTACAACTTTATTCAAAGATAAACATAAGCGACATCCAAGAGCATGAGTAAAACCGCGCACACATCCACTAGTTACCTGAAATACATGTGAGTTTTGGAAAAACGTCAACATAATGTTGGTGTGAATTCATGCAGTATTTGTATTTCACGTTTGTATACTTTGTATGAAAACATGGTATGTATTTCGTATAAATCACGTATTTCTGTATCTCATGTAAGTCAAGTATGTCTGTATCTTGTACAACTTAAGTATTCCCATATAAATCAAGTAATCTTGTATGTATTAAGGTTGTTAATGGGTTGCAAAGCCATTAACATGTGACACGACATAGGAAGTCACCAAACCATGGGCATTTTTCTAGTAGTCGATTCATGACTGAGACACAAAAACACTACTCGGTACTAGTTGTCACCAAGAGTGGGGCTGCCCTGAAACCCATTAGATCTAACCTTTTGTTCTGCGGTCTAAGTATGTACACGATTAATGGTGCTTATGGTACCCTATTCGTGACACAAATTTCTGGTATCATTCCTTGTATCATTTCTCAAAACGCATCATACTTGGTACTAGTTATCACCAAGAGTGCCTCTTGTTTTTGTATCATACCATTTATAAATATTGTCGTATTTGTAACATGTATTTCACCCCCGAAGCTATAAAACTGAAAACAGTTAAGAGAAAAGGGGGAGCATGAACTCACAACTTTGCGTTCCTTGCGTCGTAAACTTCACCGGATTTGCTTAACTAACGTCGTGACCTATACGTGTTTTCTTAACGTTAGTCACTAGACTTGTATCGTACAAGTACAAGTCACTGTCTTTTATGTATATGTTTTCTTGTGTTAAAAATAATTCATATTTTTAACTAAGTGTCTTACTTATATTATTTTCTCAAAAATAAATATAAGTTTTTGTATTTTGCACTTTGCACCCGAGTTATGTATCTTGTATGTTGTATGTGTATTTGTGTTACAAAAATAATGGCGAGATTTATATTCGAAAAGCATAGTTTAGAACACACTAGCAAACATTTGACTAGAAAATATTTACTAAGTGTTAGGATCTTTTTAGAAAATTTCGCCATAGTCTCCTTTGTCAATGGAGGTGTCCATGCTAAGTAGCATATCATTTTCTTTAACATAACACGTTAGATCGTTCTCAAATAATCAACCCGACATTCTGACATGCAAGATACTACTTTTGTCGTTTCAGTTTTAATATATATAAAACTGGACTGTTTTCGGACATTTTAATAAAATGGTTATCTTATTCCAAAAATTCCCAAGTTTTTACAAAATGCCTTATACGAATCAAATATTATTGTGTAAAAATATCGAGGTCTAGTTCATTAACAGTATTTTATAGAAAATCATTTACCGAACTGCGATCAGATTTGTTACTTTCTGACCGCAGCCTACGGAATAATTCGTTTAAAATTCATCGTAAGTCCGGTTTACGAAATTCCAGTTGGAGGGTCACATGACATCAGTGATCATCTACGGTATAAATTTCAGGGGATGGTTCTTCCCTGGTTTCAAGTTATGATGAAAAATATAACACATGTTTTTGGCAGTAAAAATGCAGCTTGAGCTGCTGTCCAAAAATAGCCCTTTAAAAATAGTAAACTACTTCGAAAAATTACGATTCCAGTGCCATTTGATCCGTTTTTCGAAAATACATAATTTAGGCTTCAGAGATTCTGTTTTTCGATTAATTATGGTCGGTTTACAGCCCTTTGAAGTTGGCTGAAAATGTAAATCAGCATGTTTCTTTATAGTTAAATCGTTACTAAATCGTATTAACAAATGTCCGAACAACGGGTTTATCAAGAAACCGACAATCAAATATCAAACATGATTTAACCCAACCCTCATCCAACAAGATTTCATCTTCATATAGTCTTTTATGTTCAAGTTTCATGTAAGGTTTCATATTCATCATCTTAGTGTTCTTGTTCTTGTTCTTGTGATTTAAACATGATCATCATACTACATATTTTAACTAAGAAACAAGATGAAGCAAGGTGTAACAAGACTTACTACTAGCACACGGCTAGGGTAGAATCTAGTGAAGAGGATGATGAGAAAAAGATGATGAAGAAGCAAGAAACAAGGCTCCTTTGAAGCTCCACAAGTAGCAAGCCTTCTTGTATCAACCTTTAAGCTTGAAGGTTACTTGAATATGGAAGATGATGGTGGTTATGTGGTGATGAGGGTGGCGGTTTGGGGTGATCGAAAATGAGAGAGAGAGTGAGGAATGAGAGAGGTGAAAGATTGAGGAATGATGAGAAATCTAAGTGGCCATACATATATAGATGTTTCATATATTTTGCTTAGATTAGCAAGCAACAATCTTATTATAATATTCAACAAATCAAGAAGGCATGGTTAGTATGATTTGTCGGGTCCCTTGGGACCGAAAATCGGTTGGGGGGTGGGGGTTGGTTGCAACTTTTGTGACTAAAATGTAATGGCTAGTTAGAAAACAAGTAACTTGATCATAAGTGTTAGTTATAAGGTTTTTAATGGGTGTTATGGCAAACGGGAATCATGACTAGCCAAAAATAATAAAACGAAGTATTTAACAAAAAACTTAGTGTTCCGGGTAATGTCCGGTTATCCGGATGTTCGGTTAAATACCGGTTCGTTAAGTGTTTAATTATTTCGTAAAGTGTCCTTCTTGTACCCTTTTGCACCCCTTTCAATTCCCGACACTTAGGGAAATAATCTGGATGATAGAACGTAAATTCTGCATAATATTTACATGTTTAAAAGCTGGTTATAGCTGGATTTAATTAAATTTTGCACTTAAAGTGCGTTTCGGGTGCTTTTTAGTGCGTATTTTAGCTTTCGGAGCGTCTATATGTTAACCCTTGTATGTACTCTTGGGTTTTAATGCATTCTTGTCGTTGGACCTACACCTAGGCCTCAATTCTAATGTCTGACTGCTTTCTGCAATTCTGTTGACACAATGTGTCTTACCGTTGAGTTTACTAGTATTTCTAACGCAACGCTCTTGTTATTGCATAAAGCAATATTTTGTAGTAATAAACGTGCATGAATTCACTTGTATATAATGTAATCAATCAATGTTGACATTTAAACACATAATTGCAGTCATTAAATAAAAATTAAAGTGTACGGAAATTACCGGTTTGGTGCCAGTTGTCACACCATGAGTTGGGAAGAGTTCAAGCGTCTGGTAGAAAGGAAATTCTGCCACGAATATGAAAAGGAACAAATGGCAAATAAGTTCCTGAGCCACCGAATGGTGGATGTTGATTGTCGAGGGTATACTTCGAAATTCTTCGAATATGCCAGAATTGTACCAACTTTGGCCTCGCCAGAACCGGTACTTATTTCTCGCTATATCTGGGGTTTGATTGGCGAAATTTGTGACATTGTAAACGCTGCGAGACCCCGCACTATTGACATGCTATGGAATTAGCCAACACCCCGCACACGAGAAGAAAATCGGAAGAAGGAAGTGGCCCAAAAGATTACCCAAGGATTCCTTGTGGGTAATAATAGTAATAATTTCCAGAAAAAGGGAACCGGGCAATCTTCCACTGTTCCATTCTGCAGTACCTGCAAAAGAAAGAATTTTGGAAAATGCAAAGGGTATTGCAATTTCTGCAAAATTTCCAGGGCATCAAGAAGAAGATTGCAGGAGGAAGAAATCAACAATCTGCTTCAACTGTGGAGAAGCTGGACATTTTAGGCCAGATTGTCCTAAACTGATCAAACCAGCTGAAGGAACGAATAAAAAGAACGTAAGAGCCTTTCAGCTGACTACTCAAGAAGCAGAACTCATCCCAGACGTGATAGCTGGTACGTTCCTAGTTCATGACGTTTATGCAAAAGTATTATTTGACTCTGGTGCAAACCAAAGTGTAACACCCCAAAAACGGGTTTGGTAATCAAACCGCGTTAATAGTAATGACGGGCAAAATACCGTTAGTGGTAAAAATTAACCCGGTAAATATCAGGAATTTAAATAAATAAACTTAATATTAATTGGAAAGAGGATAAATACTTTGAGAAAACAACGTATATAAAAATGCCCGAGTTAACGGGACTTAAAGCAAACCTAGTCATAAACTTTCCCGAACCCACTAAGATAACTAGGAATGCCAGACCTAGTTAATAAGTGGAAATATGGTTAGAAGGAATTAGGGTGTGGCTAACTTAATAACTAGCCAAAAAATGAGGGACTAAAGTTGGATAACTTGAAAATGGAATTATTAAAATAAAACATAACACAACACACACACACACAGAGTGTGTGTGCGTGGAGATCGACCAGAAGGCTCCCATGGAGCCAAGAACCCTAGTTCAGCTATTCCTTCAAATTGAAAGGCTAATTGAAGCCCGAATTCAGATCTGAACACATAATGATGATCACCTAATCACGTGAATCAAGAGGTATGTCGAAATTTATATTTTTATGATACTTGTGAAATTTGATAATCATGCATGAATGAAATTCTTGTATGAAATATGAATGTTATAGTGAAATTGTGATGTCTAGGAGTCTAGGAACGAACCCTAGATGTGAATTTAGTAAAATAGTGCCATAAAACTAGAGATTTAACTAATGACTTTGTAGGTGGTAAGTGGGTTTTATGGTACTATGATGAACACTTGAAAAGTGATGATAAATAAGTGAAAATTTGTTGCTGTGATATAAGTCTAGGTGTTGTTATGCATGCTAGACATAGAGATTTGTGAATGATGTTGAAACTTGGCAAATAACTAGTGGAGAAACTTGATTTATGAAAGTATGAAAATCATGCCCACAAGGTGTTTGCTAAAATGTCTAAACGAACACTAATATGTTGAAATTTTGAAAGAAACGTGTAATTGAATAATATGACAAATTGTGCGAAGTATGAACCGATAAGGGTTCAAAGCATAAAGTTAATCTAGACTTAATTGTGTAAATCATGTGATCAAAAGTAGTTAACTTTTGATAAGTTGAATTAATAAATAATAAGGTCGAACGGTAGTCTCGACATAGAAAATATGTAAGGTGGAAAAGTCGTGATTATTAATGACTAATCTAACCACCTTTGAATGATGACGATAGTTTGACATTTAACGAGCAAGGTGGAGGCTTGGGAAGAAACGGGTCAAACGAAACAAGAAGGAAAAGAAAAGCATAGCTCGGATACGAGGTAAGTTAAGCTTACGCCTTTTTATTCTTACTACGAATTACTTATAATGCACGTCGGAATAAGTGGTAATGTCAAGACACCATAAGTTATGGTAAAAAGGGCAAAAACGATAAAATGGTAATCCGGACATGAGTTAACGAATAAATAAAAAGGATTTGAAAGGACATCATTTGACGTAAGTCAAAATAGGTCAAACAAAGCAAGAAACGACTTTTAAGCAAGATGAATTCAAAGAGTAAATCGGAATAGGTTAAAGGGATAAAATGGTAATTAAATACCATCCCATAATTATAATTAGTCACTTCGACTAAACGGGTCAAATGGTGTTGTTTACACCATTTATCAATAATATTTGATGATCGCTTGTTGAGTTTGTGATCACAGGAATTAACACATGGGTCGCATGGCTATTAACTAGAAATTAATAACGAAAGGTATTCAAACGGGTCAATCTTATGACCCGAGCCAGGTACGCATACTTAGAATTATAGCTAAAAGCGACATTTTGGTCAAATAATAGTAGAAGTCCTTCGTCGCATAAATGAAGGGCTAAAATTGACCAAAAAGCCCTTGAGGGGTAAATAGGGCAAACAACTTTCAAAAAGTTGTTTTGAAATAAGCGTCTTGTTTAAATTGAGTCTTTGGAATTCGTATAAAAATGGGGATAGGATGTAACCCAATAGAAGCATGATTTAAGTCTAAAGATGTACTTAAATACCCTTAACGGGTCAAAATAAGCATACAAGCAAAAACGGGTTAAAATATATAAGAAACCCGCAATTAGAACCTAACATGGTAGAAAATATTGAATTGAAGTGGTTCATGTGAAATAATGATCAAATAAATATGTTTGTTTGATAAATGCGTAAACGGGTCAAAATTTTGTAAAAAGGTAATAAGCCGAAGGCATAAAAGTCTCAAAATTTATTAAGCCGGATGTCGGATTTTAACTCCATATGATGGAGAATCAAATTACAAACACGTAGGAAGAAACGGTAGGTCAAACGGACAAGCGGATTAAAAGTTATGAAGGTTTTCGTTTAGAAAACGACAAACTTGGAAAATCCTGCAGAGGCCACCGTAAGTTACGGTAACCACCGTAACTTACGGTAGCCTTAAAGTCTTTACGCCGCACACCCACTACTTTACGGTGGAAAAATCAAGATTTAGGGGCTACCGTAAATTACGGTAGCCACCGTAATTTACGGTAGACCCTGTACAAAAATGTATTTTCAATCAGTTTTGCTTCCCGGACTTGTTTAGACACGTTTTAAACCCTGTATGACTTAAGCATTTCTTGTTTAGGAAATGTAGGTACTTTTTGGACACCGGAAGATGATCAAGCTCAAATAAGAACCGAACATGATAAGGATACATGCTTCCGCACATTGCCTCGTCATAAATTTTAAACGACGAATCCGATCACGTTATGTTGAATAACTTATGATTTGTAAAAGTTTTAATAAATCCGTATTTTTATAGTATGTGTAGTCTTAACTACACATCTAATTGTTGGTATTTACATATAAAACCGTTAAATAGTAACTAGGGTCTTACAAGTTGGTATCAGAGCCCAGGTTTAAGAGATTCAAGTATTGTGAGGAAAAACCATGCTTGGACTTAAACCTTATGCTCTTGATAAAGATTAGTGTTTGGTTCGAGGCTTGATCGCAAATCCGGTAAGTACATGTATGTTAATTGTTTAACATGTTAAAGTGTTGTAAACAAAACATAGGGTTATCGCGTAATACACGCTACCCCAATTAAAATGATTGATACAGTTAATGAAATTATGTGCGTTGACACGTATAGTAAAAAAGCCTTGTATTACAATACGGGCATTTATAAGTGGCGAAATTACTAACTTTTGTAAATGTTTAGTTGAAGGACACTCGCATCTGAAGATGACGAGAGTTGAACGAGTTGTGGATATGATGGTGGAACGGTCCGAGGTATGACGAGCTGAGCACACTCATTGAGGACCTAAATCGTGTGATGATCGCGAACAAAGTTCATGGCAAGAGAAGCCCGTTAGGGCAAGCATTACCAGGTGCACGCTTTTAAATTTAATCGCATAAGTAGTAATATGCAACGAACACGTAGGGGATAACGGTTGCATATATCTGATAAACTTGAATAGGATATCTATTCAGGATGATGTTTCTAAGAGAATTTTAATAGAAATATGTGTTATTCACGATGATGAATAACAAAGAAATAATAGGATTAGTTCATATGGAAACTTGGACGGGGGGTAATTATCCAAGTGGAAAACTCTCAATATAATGCTATTGAGAAAAGTAGCGATCACATTAACAAATGTGATTATATAATAGTTCGATAGAAAAGAAAAACATTTTATATGTTCAAATGTAAAACTAGTAAAACTATTGATTGTTGTTTTGCAATTAAATAAAGTTTTACTAAATGAAATCAGAGATATGAAATAAATAGAGGCATTACTTACATAGGATGTGATGTGAAAGCTATAAAAAGGTCATGTGTATCATGTGTTGATCGCTTACTCTGGCCAAGTAAGTAGTGGCATATGATACCATGAGCTTCTTGTAGCGGACACATTTACGTCCGATGTAGTAAGGGCGGGGTGAATGGGACTAACTTAAATGGTACCCAAATGAATCAAATAAATAAGATGTTTAATAGTAAACGTAAGCGCAAGTCGGACAACGGAAGCGTATTACGTTAAAATGACGAGCCCGAGAGAAGGGACAAAGATCGAAGTAAATGAAAATACAAACCAACTAATGAGAATGCTAAGGCATGCAGATAAAGGTTTGACTGCCATAAGTGATGAAATTCATATGGACAAGTCAAACAAATTAAATAATGAATAGAGGACTTAATTGAATAAAAGCGATGGATTTCGCTAAGACGACCAAATAAATTAAAATGACGTCTAAAACCATATAAGAATGGTTACTTGATAATGATTACAGTAAAGATACCCGGTGGACGGGTAGGATTGTAGGCGAATGCGTAAACCGAGAGACGGGAACGCAAAATAGAAAGTCAAAAGACTCGGAATATGAGTCATGACTAAAAGATGACAAGATTTTTCGCAAACATAAATTTTGGTAATTACGTTCAACCATTTCAAAGTTGGACGGGTCAAATAAAGAATGAAGTTTGACATTCATAAGTGATGAAAATTCACCCAAAAATGAGTCAAACGAGTCAATTAAGGAATAACGCTTAATATAATAGGGAAACGCACACCGGTGTAACCGGAAAGCTAAAAAAAATAAGATAGAAGGACCCGGGTAATGGGTTGTAAAGGAGTATAAGTATGAACCGGGTAACGGTAAGCGTAGGTCAAACCGACGTGTAAATGACGTTAGAAGTCGTAAAGTCGGAAAGATAGTCCGAAAGTAAACAAGTGAAACCTTAGACTATGGTCAAGGTCAACTAAAGTTCAAAAGCAAAATCAAATGATTCCAAACATAACAAGGGATGCTTTAAAACTATATATGTATAAATAGACATTTGAATATAGACGTGAATAAAAGATGATCTATGGGATCATCATAACCTACGGGATAAAACGTAGTGATAAGGTCTACGGGACGAAGGAGACCATAAATAGAAAGAAACGAACTGTTGGGTCTCACCTTAAAAAGGTGAAACATATAAAGAAATAGCCTATGAGGCTAAGTGAAAAAAACCTACGGGTCAATATTGTAAAGCGAGGAAACTGGTTGCAATTTCCCGCGTAAAATAATAACGAAAAGTAACGTTAGCATAAAAGTGATGGGTTTCGCTAAGTTAATCGAACGGGTTAAAGTGAAGAGATCACGAAGAGTCTGATTAACAAAAGTGAGGAATTTAACTAAAACATTTAAACGGGCTTAAATGACAAAAGAATTCACAATTATTTGAATTGTGTTACGTCACAAAAAGGGCGAAGTCATTACCGAAATGACAACGGAAGGGGGAATAAATCCATTGGACGTAAATTCCTTGAAATTGACATAAGTTAAAGAGAAAACGTTAAACTAAAATACCATTTTAATGAGAAATAACGTTTTAACAAATATAAATATTATGAGAGGAACTGGAAGACACTAAAAGAAATGGGTATGTTGAAAACGAAACCTGGTTCGTTTTATTAAACCATTGAAATACGTCAATAAGGTTTCGGGGACGAAACCTCTTTAAGGGGGGTAGA
This sequence comes from Helianthus tuberosus, assembly GCA_030545235.1. NCBI lineage: Eukaryota > Viridiplantae > Streptophyta > Magnoliopsida > Asterales > Asteraceae > Helianthus > Helianthus tuberosus. The sequence continues at coordinate 17,369 of JARYGA010015056.1, forward strand.
CTTGTAACACCCCAAAAACGGGTTTGGTAATCAAACCGCGTTAATAGTAATGACGGGCAAAATACCGTTAGTGGTAAAAATTAACCCGGTAAATATCAGGAATTTAAATAAATAAACTTAATATTAATTGGAAAGAGGATAAGTACATTGAGAAAACAAAGTATATAAAAATGCCCGAGTTAACGGGACTTAAAGCAAACCTAGTCATAAACTTTCCCGAACCCACTAAGATAACTAGGAACGCCAGACCTAGTTAATAAGTGGAAATATGGTTAGAAGGAATTAGGGTGTGGCTAACTTAATAACTAGCCAAAACATGAGGGACTAAAGTTGGATAACTTGAAAATGGAATTATTAAAATAAAACATAACACAACACACACACACACACTGTGTGTGTGCGTGCGTGGAGATCGACCAGAAGGCTCACATGGAGCCAAGAACCCTAGTTTAGCTATTCCTTCAAATTGAAAGGCAAATTGAAGCCCGAATTCAGATCTGAACACATAATAATGATCACCTAATCACATGAATCAAGAGGTATGTCGAAATTTATATTTTTATGATACTTGTGAAATTTGATAATCATGCATGAATGAAATTCTTGTATGAAATATGAATGTTATAGTGAAATTGTGATGTCTAGGAGTCTAGGAACGAACCCTAGATGTGAATTTAGTAAAATAGTGCCATAAAAATAGAGATTTAACTAATGACTTTGTAGGTGGTAAGTGGGTTTTACGGTACTATGATTAACACTTGAAAAGTGATGATAAATAAGTGAAAACTTGTTGCTGTGATATAAGTCTAGGTGTTGTTATGCATGCTAGACATAGAGACTTGTGAATGATGTTGAAACTTGGCAAATAACTAGTTGAGAAACTTGATTTATGAAAGTATGAAAATCATGCCCACAAGGTGTTTGCTAAAATGTCTAAACGAACACTAATATGTTGAAATTTTGAAAGAAACGTGTAATTGAATAATATGACAAATTGTGCGAAGTATGAACCGATAAGGGTTCAAAGCATAAAGTTAATCTAGACTTAATTGTGTAAATCATGTGATCAAAAGTAGTTAACTTTTGATAAGTTGAATTAATAAATAATAAGGTCGAACGGTAGTTTCGACATAGAAAATACGTAAGGTGGAAAAGTCGTGATTATTAATGACTAATCTAACCACCTTTGAATTATGACGATAGTTTGACACTTAACGAGCAAGGTGGATGCTTGGGAAGAAATGGGTCAAACGAATCAAGAAGGAAAAGCAAAGCGTAGCTCGGATACGAGGTAAGTTAAGTTTACGCCTTTTTATTCTTACTACCAATTACTTATAATGCACGTCGGAATAAGTGGGAATGTCAACAAACCATAAGTTATGGTAAAAAGGGAAAAAACGATAGAATGGTAATCCGGACATGAGTTAACGAATAAATAAAAAGGATTTGAAAGGACATCATTTGACATAAGTCAAAATGGGTCAAACAAAGCAAGAAACGACTTTTAAGCAAGATGAATTCAAAGAGTAAATCGGAATAGGTTAAAGGGATGAAATGGTAATTAAATACCATCTTATAATTATAATTAGTCACTTCGACTAAACGGGTCAAATGGTGTTGTTAACACCATTTATCAATAATATTTGATGATCGCTTGTTGAGTTTGTGATCACAGGAATTAACACATGGTTCGCATGGCTATTAACTAGAAATTAATAGCGAAAGGTATTCAAACGGGTCAATCTTATGACCCGAGCCAGGTACGCATGCTTAGAATTATAGCTAAAAGCGACATTTTGGTCAAATACTAGTAGAAGTCCTTCGTCGCATAAATGAAGGGCTAAAATTGACCAAAAAAGCCCTTGAGGGGTAAATAGGGCAAACAACTTTCAAAAAGTTGTTTTGAAATAAGCGTCTTGTTTAAATTGAGTCTTTGGAATTCGTATAAAAATGGGGATAGGATGTAACCCAATAGAAGCATGATTTAAGTCTAAAGATGTACTTAAATACCCTTAACGGGTCAAAATAAGCATACAAGCGAAAACGGGTTAAAATATATAAGAAACCCGCAATTACAACCTAACATGGTAGAAAATATTGAATTGAAGTGGTTCATGTGAAATAATGATAAAACAAATATGTTTGTTTGATAAATGCGTTAACGGGTCAAAATTTTGTAAAAAGGTAATAAGCTGAAGGCATAAAAGTCTCAAAATTTATTAAGCCGGATGTCGGATTTTAACTCCATATGATGGAGAATCAAATTACAAACACGTAGGAAGAAACGGTAGGTCAAACGGACTAAAAGTTATGAAGGTTTTCGTTTTAGAATACGACAAACTTGGAAAATCCTGCAGAGGCCACCGTAAGTTACGTTAACCACCGTAACTTACGGTGGCCTTAAAGTCTTTACGCCGCACACCCACTGCTTTACGGTGGAAAAATCAAGATTTTGGGGTTATTGTAAATTACGGTAGCCACCGTAATTTACGGTAGACCCTGTACAAAGCCGCACACCCATTGCTTTACGGTGGAAAAATCAAGATTTAGGGGTTACTGTAAATTACGGTAGCCACCGTAATTTACGGTAGACCTTGTACAAAAATGTATTTTTAATCAGTTTTGCTTCCCGGACTCGTTTAGACACGTTTTAAACCCCGTATGACTTAAGCATTTCATGTTTATGAAATGTAGGTACTTTTTGGACGCCGGAAGACGATCAAGCTCAACGAAGAACCGAACACGATAAAGATACATGCTTCCGCACATTGCCTCGTCATAAATTTTAAACGACGAATCCGATCACGTTATGTTGAATAACTTATGATTTGTAAAAGTTTTAATAAATCTGTATTTTTATAGTATGTGTAGTCTTAACTACACATCTAATTGTTGGTATTTACATGTAAAACCGTTAAATAGTAACTAGGGTCTTACACAAAGTTTTATAAATACTTCATTCTGCCAAGCTCTTAAACTACCCTTACCCAACCTTAGACAAATCTTTACTGTCGAAACGGCAGATGGGAATTCTGTTAAAATAGATAAGGTTTTGTGAGAAGGAAGGATAGAACTTTTAGGCCATAAATTTTCTGCAAACGTATTACCTATGAATTTAGCCGGATTCGACGTTATGTTAGGAATGGATTGGTTAGTAGCCAACCATGCTCGAATTATTTGTGATAAGAATTCCATAGAAATTCATACACCCACATGAGAAATAGTGGTAACTACAGGAGATAAGCCACGTAAGCCACTGAAATTCATTTCAGTAATGAAAGTGGCCAGTTGTTCAAGAAAACAAGAAATAGTGTATATGATTTCGGTAATCATTAACACTGAAGGTAAAGAACTTAAGGAAATTCCAGTAGTGTCAGAATACTCTGATGTATTCCCAGAAGAACTACCTGGATTACCACCCGATAGGGAAGTGGAATTTAGAATTCATCTAATTCCTGGAACTACACCGATAGCTAAGGCACCTTATCGGCTAGCACCCACTGAAATGCTAGAATTGAAAAAGCAGTTAGATGAATTGCTTAGTAAAGGATTTATACAACCTAGTTCATCCCCTTGGGGAGCGCCTGTGTTGTTTCTGAAAAAGAAAGATGGTTCAATGCGAATGTGTATCGATTATAGGGAATTAATTAAGAATCGATACCCATTACCTAGGATTGACGATCTTTTTAATCAGCTTCAAGGAGCTATATATTTTTCTAAGATAGATTTACGCTCCGGATATAATCAATTGAAAGTGCAAGAAGAATACATACCTAAAACTGCTTTCAGAACTAGGTATGGTCATTATGAGTTTACAGTCATGCCCTTTGGACTAACAAATGCTCCTGCAGCATTCATGGATATGATGAATAGGATCTGTAAACCGTATCTGGATAAATTCGTAATTGTCTTCATCGACGATATACTTATTTACTCCAAAAGTCAGGATGAGCATTGTGAGCATATGCATGCACTCTTAACTTTGTTATGAAGAGAAAAGCTTTATGCCAAATTCTCGAAGTGTGAATTTTGGCTACAAGAGGTACAATTTTTAGGACACATGGTGAATCACGAAGGTATTCACGTAAATCCCTCCAAAATAGAAGCGATCACCTAATGGAAGGTCCCGCAATCAGCTATGGAAATTAGAAGTTTTCTAGGATTAGCTGGATACTATAGACGGTTTATTAAAGATTTTTCTAAGATAGCTGTACCATTAACTAAGCTAACTTGTAAATCGGTTAAGTTTGAATGGGGACCTAGGCAAGAAGGGCTTTTAAGATTTTAAAGCAAAGGTTAACGAACGCCCCAACTCTTGCCTTACCAGAAGGAACAGGAGATTTTGAAGTTTATTGTGGCGCTTCTAAGCTAGGATTAGGATGTGTGCTAATGCAACGCAAAAAGGTAGTTGCGTATGCCTCAAGGCAATTGAAAAAGCATGAAGAAAATTATACAACTCACGACTTAGAATTAGGAGCAATAATTTTTGCCCTTAAGATTTGGAGGCACTATCTGTATGGAAGTAAGTTTACAGTCTATACAGATGTTGGGATTGAACCCTATCAGAGGAACAGATAATTAAAGCCAAAACTGGATCAGAGCAGTGGATCCAGAATAAGCAGACGATTACAGTTAGTTCATGCAAATCTCTCCCCTTGAAAGTGGTTTTATATCTGCTGACCTCCTATCTGTTGATCTTACTAAGTGCTGTCCTACAACTGCTGCTTTGCATCTACTGACAAATGTCAAAGACTGATGGAAGACCAAAGCTCTGCTGACTCAATCTACTGCCTTGAGTCAAGTACTGCTGATCCGGACAGGCACTGCTGGGTTCACAGCAGTGGAAGGATGCAGCAGCTGTTTAAGTGTCTTTTATGTAAAGAAATGTAATAGCAGTAGTTAGTATATCAGAGTTTGTATAGATCAGAGGTTAGAGTTTGTTAGGAGGTTAGATGTCACTTTCATGGTGACGTCAGCTAAGATGCTCAGTGGTTTGCAAGTGCCTATAAATAGTTCAGTACTTTGTACTGTTCTATTAGCTCTTGCAATACCGTCTTCTTTGCACGAACAAACTACTGAGCTCTGGCTGAGGGGGAGTTTGCATTCATTCATCAATCATTGTAATCGTTGTTGAAACAAATTCAATCTTTCGATTCATTGTGTAAATATGTTTGATTAAAGTATTACTCTCGTTTGATTGTATGCAAAGTTTGTTTTCATCTTAATTCCGCTGCACAACTCTCTCATTTCCATCTTAATTTCAAACGAAAATACAATAAAAAAGAAACTCAGATCCAACAATTGGTATCAGAGCTTGGACAGTCAAATTTGATTTAACAATCATTTTGACGTAAATAGTTCAGCTCATAACAGTTGATACTGATCGTTTGTTCGTCCGTTGAAAAACAGAGCAAGGATTAATCACCATTAAAGTTGATTTCTCAGTGTCTGTAAAACAACAAGAATGACGTCACAATCTCAGGATGATAAAAACAACATCGGCTCGCTTTTTAAACCACCTATGCTAAAAAGAAATGAGTACAACATCTGGCAGAGGAGGATGGGACAAATCCTCGCTCAACAAAGCACAGGTTGTTGGAAGTCTGTCATTTATGGTCCCCATGCTCCTTCAGTGCCAAGTGCTGAAGATGCTAAAAAGTTCGTTCCAAAACCAGTTGAAAATTATACCGAAACCGATTTTCAAAAGATCGAACTAGATGCTAAAGCGTTTAGCATCGTAGCATCAGCGCTGCCCAATGAGATATATGCTGGACTGTTACATTGTAACAGTGCCAAAGAGTTATGGGACGCACTTAAGGAATAGTTTGGGGGAACTGAAGAAGTCATAGAAAACAATAGGGAAATCCTGAACCAACAGTATGAAACATTTTGCTACGTTAAAGGCGAATCACTAACGCAACAATTTGAGCGTTTCAGTTGTCTCATCAGTGAACTGAGGCTTGTTAACACCACTTTTACAAACTCAACTCAAAATAGCAGGTTCCTCAGGTCACTGCCAGAAAAATGGGACACCATAGCTTTTGTCACCCGAAACTCACCTGAATTCAAGGATCTGACCTTGACCCAACTCCACGGTCGACTCCTGACCTACGAAAGGGAGTTGAACCAGAAAAGGAGGTTACAAGAGTCAGGAAAAGTTACCGATGATTAAACTTTCGGTAATACTGCTCTTCTGGGTCAAGAAGAATCTGGGAGCAGTGGTAAGGATCAGGGTTATGATCACTTCATTGACATAACTGCTGGTGCAAATTTTAACAACCCTGATCCTCACTCTGCTAGTTATGCATTCACTGCAAATGAAAACCAGATGTCAGACAATTTAAGTTTTGAATTAAATGATTTGCAACATTTTGATCCCACTGATTTAGAAGAAATGGACATCCTGCACCAACTGGCTTTGCTAAGTGTTAGAACTAGCAAGTTCTACAAAAGAATAGGGCGAAAATTCCCAGGTTTGCATGGGAATCTAAGGGTTGGGTTGGATAAATCGAAAATCAAGTGCTACAAGTGTAATAGGTTGGGACATTTCGCTAGGGAATGTAGGAGTCAAACTACTGGTCCCATAATTACTCATCCTAGCTCAAATCCTAGACCTCAAAACCAAAACACTGTGCACTATGCCCAATATGCCCCAGCAGCTCAAGTGAACACTGCTCACTATGCTGCTGCCCCTGTGCCAGTACATTATGTCCAAACTACTGTTCCATAAATCCAATATGTTCAAACCCCTGCTCCACAGGTACAAGTGCAACCTGTTGCACCTCAAACCACTGCTCCAGCAGCAGCACAACCAGATCAACAAAGTTTTTTCACTCAAGGGTTTGTTGACTGGAGCAGTATGCCTGAAGACATTAATGATGAAAATTTTGCACTCTATGCTTCTAATGATCCTTCTCATGATGAGTTTTGTTTGATGGCATTAGAGTCAATACAGGAGGGGGTTGAAACTGAGGAGGAACAGTAGAGCTTTGAAACAGTGGAAGAGGTGACTGAAGCAGTGGTTACTGTTGTGGCTGGTGAACTACTGTTGGGAGAAAGTCCAGGTTCCCTGATTGAACCACTGACAGATCCATGGTCCGAATAGGACAAACAAGAAGAGAAGGAAGAAAAGGCTGGTGAAAAGAAGGTGAAAGCTGATGATGAGGAAGATCATCAATGTGATTGTGCAATGATGGCAGCTGCCAAGGTATCTCCTCAAGTTCTTGAAAAACTGTGTTCTGAAAATTGCATAATTGCTTTTGCTAACATTAAAGAGGTGAATGAAAACCTTCGGGATAAAATCTTATCTGATGAGGTCAAATTTGAAAGGTCTTTAAAAGAACTTAAAAACAAATTGACTGAAAAAGAAAAAGAGAACAGCTGTCTAAAAGAAGAGCAAAGTATAACCAAAACCCAACTTCAAACTATGGTAGAAAAATACCAAGTTTGCAAAAAGGAGTTGGAGTCCGCCCAGATTACTTGTGAAAGATGGGTGGAATCTTGCAAAGGATATGAGGTTATGCTTGAAAAACAGAGAAAAAGCAATGTGAAATTTGGGGTTGGCTATAGAAAACATGATGATGAAAACACTGCTTTTGAAAAATCTGTTCAAACCACTGATGTAACCACTGAGTTCATCCCCACAAACAAGAATGGCCAAGAAGTGAAAATCACTGACAAACTTGGTAACAAAATCACACTTGACAGACCAATGGAATCCTCTACTTTTGAGGAGCTTGAAGAATACCAGTTTAAACCAAAATGGTCTGATGAGTGTGACATTCTTGAAAATTTCAAGCCAATGGACTTTACATCAACTGATGGTGTCAAGGCTCCAAAATCTAAAGTCATACCTCTCAAAGACATCCCAGCAGTGGTTAAAACCTCTGCTGGAAAGGAGTCTGAAAAGAGAAAGAAGAAAGAAAAAATTGATAACTTGTTTTGTGAATTCTGTGAGAAAAGGAATCATCTTACAAAAGATTGTTTCCACTTAAAAGCGTATGATTTAAACAGAACAAGTGTCATTGTTTCAGCTGAAGGTTGCATTGTCTGTGGGAAAACAAACCACAAAACTCAAGCATGTGTGTATCTCAAAAACTTTGATGTGAAAAAGAATGAGTACATTGCTAAAACATCCTTGAGTCCATCATCATCATCAACATCTGTCAAATTCACCAAGAAACAACCACTGTTTGTGCCAGTTCAAACAGCTGTTACAAAACAGCTGAACCAAACATCTATCAAAAGAGATGTTCAGGTTACTGATGCACCCCCTGCCAATCAGTTCAGAAAAGGCAGAGAAAAACAGTCTTACCAAAGGATTCCTCACGTTTATGAGGCCTACAAAAGGCCCTCTAAACCCAAAGTGAACAAGCATCCTTTTGGTTACTAGCAGATGATTGGTCAGGACCCACAACAGTGGTTAGAGAAACACTGTCCTAAAACAGTTCAAACTCCTGACCTAACCACTGTCCATCATTCTGCATCCATCCCAGACACTGTTGAGACCCCATCCAAAGCCTTGTTGGCTTTGGAGACCTTAATGAACTAATCCTTTTACTTCATGTGCAGGGAGCTTCTGCATGCTTTGATAGTCTTTGGTATGTAGATAGTGGAGGCTCCAGGCACATGACAGGATGTAAAGCCCTCCTCAAAGACTTTAAAATCCATGGAGGGGGTGATATATCCTTTGGGAATAATAGTAAAGGAAAAGTTCTGGGGTCGGGTACAGTGGAGTCTGGAAAAGTAAAATTTGAAAATGTCAATCTAATAGACAATCTAAAATTCAACCTTCTGAGTGTGTCCCAAATGAGTGACAAGGGATTTGTGTCATTCTTCACAAAAGACTGTTGTAGGATTGTTGGACCAGAAATGGTCAAAAAGATTGAAGCAATAATCAACTCTGGTCAAACTAAACTTGTTGCTCAAAGAAGTGGCAATGTTTATGTTGTTGACATGTCAAAAGAGTGTCCCAGAGCTGATGCCTATCTGTTCTCAGCTGCTTCTAACAAAGAGACAGAACTTTGGCACAGAAGGCTGGGACACACAAATCTTAAGACAATCACAGAAATTTCAAAAAATGGTTTGGTGAGAGGCCTACCACAAAAATTGTTTTCATGTCCTGAACATTGCATTTCCTGTTTAAAAGGAAAACAGCATAAAAGTTCTTACAAGTCCATTGAAGAGTCCAAAACAACCCAGTGTTTGCAAATGCTACACATGGATTTGTTTGGCCCAGTTCAAGTCATGAGCCTCAAAAAGAAAAGATATTGTTTGGTTATTGTTGATGACTTTTCTAGGTTCACATGGACTTTCTTTTTGCACTCAAAAGATGAAACTACAGGCATTTTGCAAGACTTTGTAATACAGGTTGAAAAGCAATTTGACCTTCCAGTGAAAAACTTCAGGAGTGACAATGGCACAGAATTCAAAAATAGGGAGTTGGATGCCTTCTGTGTGAAGAAAGGGATTGTAAGGCAGTACAGCATCCCAAGAACACCAGAGCAGAATGGGGTAGTGGAAAGGAAGAACATAACTCTGAATGAGGCTGCCAGAACCATGCTTGCAGATTCAGGTTTGCCATTAACTTTCTGGGCAGAGGCAGTAAACACTGCTTGCTATGTTCAGAACAGAGTTTTAATAAACCCCAGGCACAAAAAGACTGCCTATGAAATTCTGTATAAAATTAAACCACTGATTTCATATTTCAAAGTGTATGGCTGCCCATGCTTTATTTTGAACTTAAAAGATTCCATTTCAAAATTTGCAGCCAAAATTGATTGTGGTTATCATCTGGGATACTCAACCACTGCCAAGGCCTACAAAGTGTTCAATACACGGACTAAGGCAGTGGAGGAGACTTTGAATGTTAAGTTCAATGAACTCTCATCAATGAAAATCCCAGCAAACCCTGCAGATCTGTTTGATCTTGAAAAATTCACTTTTGAAAATACTGCTGTAAAGACTAACAGTGCAGGTCCATCAGAGGATACAACACCAGACTATGGGTATGAAATCATCATCCCTCAAAGGTCTGCCACAAAGGGAAAAGCACCAGTTGTTCAAAACAGTTGTCAAAGCTCAACCACTGCTACCTCAACAGTTGTTGACCAAAGTAGCCCATCAACCACTGCTTCCACATCCTCAAACACTGCTGACAAAAGTCCTCAAACAGTGGATAAAAGTCAGCAGTTGTCCACTTCATTACCTCCTATACCACCACCTTTTGAAGCCACTGCTGGATCATCAAAGTCCCCAGCAGTGGTTAGCTCAGATGATACACATTTGCAGCCTTCACCAACCAATGCCATCATACCATACCAAGGAGATTTAATCTTCTTGAGATCTCATCCACCTGATCAAATCATTGGCAACATAAATGAAGGGGTGCTCACAAGAAGTCAAACCCAAAACATTTGTCTTTTTGCTGGTTTTCTATCACTCCATCAGCCAGTCAAGTACCAAGAGGCACTGAAAGACAACAGCTGGGTAGAAGCCATGCAAGAGGAGCTCCAACAGTTTAAAAGACAACTAGTATGGGAGCTTGTACCACTGCCAGAAGAGGTCAGTCCCATTGGCACAAAGTGGGTCTTCAAGAACAAAACTGATGAAAGGGGTATTGTTGTCAAGAATAAAGCCAGGCTTGTGGTTCAAGGTTACAGACAGGAAGAGGGGATTGATTATGATGAAACATTTGCCCCTGTTGCAAGATTGGAAGCCATTAGACTGTTCCTGGCCTTTGCTGTCAACCACAATATGAAGGTGTTTCAAATGGATATCAAAAGTGCTTTCCTCTATGGTACAATTCAAGAAGAGGTGTATGTTTGTCAACCTCCAGGTTTTGAGGATCCATTTTATCCAGATCATGTCTACAGGCTAAACAAAGCCTTGTATGGCTTGAAACAAGCACCAAGGGCCTGGTATGAAACTCTTTCCAACTTCCTACTCTCAAATGGTTTCAAAAGAGGTACCATTGATAAAACACTGTTTTTAAAATGGAGAGGGAAGGATTTAATGATTGTCCAGATTTATGTGGATGACATTATTTTTGGAAGCACATGTAACTCAATGTGTGAAGAGTTTAAAGAACTCATGACAGCTGAGTTTGAAATGAGTGCTATGGGTGAGCTGCAATGCTTTCTTGGTCTCCAAGTACAGCAATTGCAAAATGGAACTTTCATTCATCAAAGCAAATATGCTAAAGAACTTTTAACCAAATTTGATATGAATGATTGTAAACCATGCAGCACACCCATGGCAACAAATAAGCTGGTCATGTCTGATGAAAAGGATGAGCTGATTGACCAAACACTTTATAGAAGCATGATTGGGTCTTTATTGTACCTAACTGCATCTAGACCAGACATCATGTTTGCAACATGTGTCTGTGCAAGAAGTCAATCAGCTCCCAGAAAATCAAATCTCATTGCTGTAAAAAGGATCTTCAGATACATAAAAGGTGCTCCCACACTTGGTATCTGGTATCCAGCTAATGGGAACATCAAGCTTTCAGGTTTCTCAGACAGTGACTTTGTTGGATGTCACACCACAAGGAAGTCCACATCAGGAGGGTGCCAGTTTCTAGGTGATTGCTTAGTCTCATGGCAAAGCAAAAAGCAAGCAGTTGTTTCAACATCCACTGCTGAAGCTGAATACATTGCTGCTGCAAGCTGTACAGCCCAACTCCTGTGGCTTCAAAATCAGTTACTGGATTTTGGTATCACTGCCTTGAAGACACCACTCATGTTGGACAGTCAGGCAGCAGAAAATATCATCAAAAATCCAGTTTCCCATTCAACCACCAAACACATCGACATCAGACATCACTTTGTGAGGGATTGCTATGAAAAAGGTTTGATTTCTCTGCATCATGTCCCAACTAAAGACCAGCAGGATGATGTGCTCACAAAAGCACTTGATACAGCCACTTTTGAAAGCTTGGTCTCTAGAATTGGAATGCTGAACATGGAATAACAAGCAACACCTTGTTTTTCTATGAATAAAAGCAACAAAATGTTTTCAGAAAATCAAAAATCCATCCTTAAAAATAGCTAAAAATGAAAATTTTTCATTAAAATCCTTAAAAGTCTGCCATTAACCACTGATTGTTCAAAAGTCTGCTTCCTTCAAAAGTCTGTCCACTGCTGAAAGTCAACCCCTGCTCTCTCATTACTTTGATAAACTCTGTTGTTCAAAAGCAGTGTCTTATCCACTGATATGCTATCCAATGATAGTGAAAATCATCCACTGCTTTCATACCACTGCCTTCATCTGTCCCTATCACACAAGTACTGTTCTTCACTTTCAACAAGGGTTGTCACGTGGGCAGTACATATTGGTCAGACCTTTTGTAACGGCTGCCACCTCAGCATTCACTTTCTTCCCTATAAAATCCCCCACTCACCACCAAAACAGGGTTTTACTGTCGAATTGAATTCTTAAAAATTCTCTTCTCAAAGCAGTTTTTCTTCTCATCTTTCACAACTTTCTTTGATCATTCATCTTCAAAATGACAAAATCGAAGTCATCCTCAAAACCCTCATCCAAATCATCATCAAAAACAGCCTCTCAAAAGGCAATCTCCACTGAAATTCCACATAAACCATCTCACAATCTCCTGGGTCTTCTCACAAAACCAGGAACCACCAAAGTTTTCGATTCCATCATTGATCTCATGGCAAAATCAAAGTACAAAACTTTGTTCACTGCCGATGCACCAATCTATTTGGCGACCCAAAGGGAGTTCTGGAAAAATGCAACCCTTGAAAAACAAGGAGACACTGCAACCACCATAAACTCTTCGATAAAGGGTAAAGTTGTCCAAATCACGCCACAATCCATTTCAGAGGTCTTTCAACTCGGTGATCAGGAAGGTAAAATTTCTTTCACTAAAAACGAGTTACAAACTGACTTCATTGAGAGAGGGTTTGAAGCCACAATGATAAAGAAAATTACCTTAGAAAAAGGTTATTTTTCGTCTGCAACCAGATTTCTATTTCATACCCTCCTACTATGTGTTTCAAACAAAACCACTTCTTTCAATGAAATCCCTTTAAAGATTCAAAATCTGGGATATGCAATTCTTCAAGGAGAAAATTTTAACTATTCTCGGGAAATTTTTAAAGATTTGGTTAATAATGTTGAAACAAAATCATTCTTACTGTTTCCAAGGTTTTTAAGTTACTATTTTTCAAAGAAATTCAGTACGGATGATTTAGCTGTAATAAACCAAGGTGATTCTACTCAAATAAACAGTTTAACAACTGAAACTTTTTCAAGAATGTTAGCACCTTGCAAAACACAAGCAGATGTGCCTGAGCAGATTTTAGCAGTTACAACTGCTCCTCAGGTATCTGCTGCTGAGCCCACTGCTCAAGGTGATCAAAGCAGCAGCACAACTGTTTTGAAACCCACACCTAAAATCACCAAAAAGCCAACAAAAAGAAAAACACAAAAACCCCCCAAAACCATCAAAAAGGCATCTCTGGAGGATGAGATACCAGAGCACCTGCCAGTGACAACACAAAAGTCACAAGAAGCCACTGCTGCTACTTCCTCACAGCAGTTGGTACAAATATCTCAACCCATAACCGAAACTCCTCCTGTTTCTTCAAAAAAAGAACAGGTTGTACAAATAGGGTCTCCACATCATGATGCTCTGGAAACACTCGTTTCTATCATCCACAGTCCAATGCCCGGGACACATCCTATTTCTACATCAATCATCACATCCACAATTCCCTCACCAATAAAACCACTGTTGGATGCAATTGATTTGAACCAGGCATTAACCAGTCCTTCTCAATCACCTACTCATGAGAATATACCTCAACAACTGACTGGGTCTGATGTATCAATCTTTGCTAACCCACCAACACAACCTGAGGAGGTTACACCCCATGAGTTACAAGTAACTCTTGGTGGTAATCCAAGTGAAGCAGCCACTACAACTGTTGTACCTACAGGTTTACAGTTGGACAGTGGTTACATTAATAAGACTTCCTTGGAGGCAATTCCTTTTATAGCACCTCTGCCAACCACCAGTGGATTTATTTATCCTACTGGCAACATCAAAAGGTTGTCAAGTGTTGAAGGAAGAAGACCCCAGTACCAAGAAAAAGGGGCATCAGTAGTTAATGTTTGGAGTATACTCCCTACATCTACCACTGATAAAACCACTACTAGTGGGAAATCAGATGATCCCATTAACTTGGGTGATGGTTTAAAGTACCAGAAATTGACGGATCGTACTGCAAAGCTTGATAACTCTGTTGCAGAACTCAAAGATATGCTACAACAGGTGTTACAAGTTCAGAAGGTACAATCAACTGCTGTTCCACCTCAAGCACCTGCTCCACAAAGGGAACCTGCTACAAATGAGCTCTGGAATCTATTTCAATCTTTTCTCCAACAACAAGCACAATTAGCAGATCAGGAACATGAAAAACATGTACAACAGCTGAGAAATGCAATGGAGTCAAGGTTCAAGAACACTCAGGCTGATTTACAGGCTCTCAAAACTCAGATCTTGCACACCACTGGCAATGCTCCTCCAAAAGTCCGCTACATTTATCAAATCCCCGAAGATAATGCCAAAAGGGGGGAGAAAATTAAGGAGTGGAAAAAGAAGGGTATAGAGGATGGTCTCTATCTTGAACCAGAAAATTCAAACATGACCAAAAAGATCCCTTTGCCAGATGGCAGCAAGAAAATTGATGTGACAACAAATGCACTAGCAGAAGCAGTTGCAAGTGTAAAAAGGGATATAGAGGCCAAAAGGAAAGCCAGGGTGGACAGAATGGATCATCCAGATCAGGGTACTTCTGGGTCAAAGGATCATGAAAATCCTGTTGAGGAAAAGAAGAAGCCTACTAGAAAAGTGAGGCAACCCAAATCCATTCCAACCAGACATTCAAAGTCTGCTCAAAAACCACCATACAAAACAGCTGATGCAACAGGAGTTACAAAAACTACTGCTTGCCAAACAGTTGTTCCATCAACACACACCACTTCAACACACACAACATCCACTGCTTTACCATCATCACCACCAAAGACAACACTTGCTGACATACAGCAGAAGACAGCGGATGTTATAACATCTGTTGTAATGACAACAGTGGTTGAAACACCAGTTGTTTCAACAGCTGTTAGTCAATCACAATCCACTGTCACTACATCTACCATCACTGTTCCATCCAAAACATCATCAGTCCCTCCTACAAAAAGGAGAAGACTAATTCTCAAAGATGATAACAATTCACCACCACAAACATCTTCAAAATCTTTAGCACTTGTCACAATTCCAAAACCTGTTCCTCTCTCTTCAGTTAAAATGTACAAGCCCTTACCTCCTGCAGGTGTTCAATTTCCCCTTGAATTAGCAGCTGTTAGAGAAGAAATAAAATCTTTTTACTTTGAGGATGACCCTGCCAAACGGAGTTTGCCATCAATAAAAGGATATCCCTTGCCTAAAAATGTCGATGAATATTTGGAAATCAAGGCCAAGCAAGCAGAGGATATCTCAAAGAAAAACACACAAGGGAAATCTGATAAAGAAATTGCACAGAGAAGTCAATATTTGCTCACACAAGTCAGATCCCTAGAGCAATTTGCAAAAAAATGTTAGTCAACAAATTTCTGAAAGAGCAGCTGAAACTCTGAAGAAAGACTACATTGAAAGCATCATGGCTCACAAGAAGTACAAAGGAGAGAGATACATGTACAAAGAGTGGACTATTCCTGAACTTGAAAACGAAGCAGCACGAATTCAAGACATGATAAAAAGGAAAGTCACTCACACTCCTCCTAACTGGGCAAAGTTTAGAAAGAATGTACCTGACAAACAGGAAGAGCTGAGGAGAATGAAAGAGGAACTGGTAGCAGCTGATTATGGAAACAAAAGACAAGTTGCTAGATGGAAAGAAGATGTGGTCAGGGCTACTTACAAAAGGTTGGAACAATTAAGAAAGAAAGATCTCACAGTTCCTCAAAAGCCTGACTATCCTGAAGCAGCGGTTTCAAAAAGACCATCAAAACTGCAAATCAGGAGATCCACAGCTCCAGTTGGTGCTGCCATCTACAAAAGAAGGCCACAGAAACAGCTGATTGCTGAAACCATCAAAGAGTTAATGGAAGGTGAAGACCTTGGAAAAGAGGGTATAAAGAAAATGATCATGGAAACTCTTGGTTTGGATCAAACTGCAAGTACTGCTCAGCCAGTCATGAATAGGCCAGCCTCTCCAAATACTTCTGCAAATAAACATCTCCCAAGAAACCCACCAGGCTCAAAAATACAAAAGTGGGAAACTGACAAACAGACCTGCGTATTGACTTTGCTCAGGTCTGGTGGAGAAGTGGAGAAAATATCAAGGGAACAAGCTCTTGGCCTGAGTCTTGAAGATTTGCAGGATCTCCTTGATCTTCCACTTAGCAGGGATGATGAAGATACAGATGCCCTAGACTTTGAATTACAATTTAAAGGTCAGATAAGGGAGCTGTTGATGAGGCAATAAAGAATTCCACAAATAATGAAGAGTTTTGGCATTATCTGTTCCAGGGGGAGATTGTTGGGATTGAACCCTATCAGAGGAACAGATAATTAAAGCCAAAACTGGATCAGAGCAGTGGATCCAGAATAAGCAGACGATTACAGTTAGTTCATGCAAATCTCTTCCCTTGAAAGTGGTTTTATATATGCGGACCTCCTATCTGCTGATCTTACTAAGTGCTGTCCTACAACTGCTGCTTTGCATCTACTGACAAATGTCAAAGACTGATGGAAGACCAAAGCTCTGCTGACTCAATCTACTGCCTTGAGTCAAGTACTGCTGATCCGGACAGGCACTGCTGGGTTCACAGCAGTGGAAGGATGCAGCAGCTGTTTAAGTGTCTTTTATGTAAAGAAATGTAATAGCAGTAGTTAGTATATCAGAGTTTGTATAGATCAGAGGTTAGAGTTTGTTAGGAGGTTAGATGTCACTTTCATGGTGACGTCAGCTAAGATGCTCAGTGGTTTGCAAGTGCCTATAAATAGTTCAGTACTTTGTACTGTTCTATTAGCTCTTGCAATACCGTCTTCTTTGCACGAACAAACTACTGAGCTCTGGCTGAGGGGGAGTTTGCATTCATTCATCAATCATTGTAATCGTTGTTGAAACAAATTCAATCTTTCGATTTATTGTGTAAAGATGCTTGATTAAAGTATTACTCTCGTTTGATTGTATGCAAAGTTTGTTTTCATCTTAATTCCGCTGCACAACTCTCTCATTTCCATCTTAATTTCAAACGAAAATACAATCAAAAAGAAACTCAAATCCAACAACAGATCATAAGAGTTTAAGATACATATTTGGGCAAAAAGAATTGAATATGAGGCAAAGAAGATGGATGGAAATTCTAAGTGACTACGACTGTGATATTCAATATCACGAAGGAAAAGCAAACGTAGTTGCAGATGCATTAAGTCGTAAGTATCATGAAAAGCAAAAGCGAATTCGTGCTCTTAGATTGAGTTTACAATTAGACTTAATGGAACAACTGAAGAATATTCAGGAGACAACAATCAAGGATGATGCTGAAGGAATGAAAGGACGAATAAAAGAATTAGAGCAAGGAAGTGATGGAATTTGGAGATTCCATAAGAAAAGAATTTGGGTACCTAAGAAAGGAAATTTAAGAAATAAGATTTTAGAGGAAGCCAATAAATCTAGATATACCATGCATCCTGGTAATAATAAGATGTACCAAGATTTAAGAAATAATTTCTGGTGGATAGGAATGAAAAATGACATAGCAAGATACGTTTCTAAGTGTCTAACTTGTTCACAAGTTAAGGCAGAACACTAGAAACCTTCAGGATTACTCCAACAATTAGAAATGCCTGTATGGAAATAGGAACTCATAACAATGGACTTTGTTACTAAGTTGCCCAAAACTAGAAAGGGTAATGACGCGATTTGGGTAATTGTGGATTGATTAACCAAATCAGCTCATTTTCTACCCATGAAGGAAACCTTTAGCATGGAAAGGTTGGCAAAACTATACGTAGACGAAGTAGTATCCTTACATGGAGTCCCACTCTCCATTGTATCGGATAGGGATAGTCGTTTTACTTTGCATTTCTGGACAAGTTTCCAAGAAGCCATGGGGACGCGGTTAAATTTAAGTACAGCTTACCATACCTAAACAGATGGACAAAGTGAAAGAACAATCCAAACCCTGGAGGACATGCTTAGGGCATGTGTGATAGATTTTGGTGGAAACTGAGATGACCACCTACCTTTAATCAAATTATCCTATAACAATAGTTATCATTCAAGCATCGAAGCTGCCCCGTTCGAAGCACTGTATGGACGGAAGTGTAGAACCCCAGTTTGTTGGGCAGAAATAGGAGAAAGTCAATTATCAGGTCCTGAAATCGTACAAGAAACCACCGACAAGATCACTCAAATCAAGGAAAGACTGAAGACGGCTCGAGATCGCCAGAAGAGTTATGCAGACAATCGACGCAAGCCACTAGAATTTTAAGTTGGAGACAAGGTACTCTTGAAAGTTTCTCCTTGGAAAGGAGTAGTTCGGTTCGGTAAGAAAGGAAAACTAAGTCCAAGGTACGTAGGACCATTCCCAGTAATCCAGCGAATAGGACCAGTCGCCTATCGCCTACAACTACCAGAAGAGCTAGCTGGAGTACATGATGTGTTTCATATATCCAACCTCAAGAAATGTCTATCTGACGAATCCCTGGTAGTACCTCTCCAAGATATAGAGGTAAATGAGAAATTAAAATTTGTGGAGAAACCACTGCGGATAGAAGACAGAAAGGTTAAGTTTCTCAAGCACAAACGACTAGTGCTGGTCAAAGTCAAGTGGGATTCAAAAAGAGGACCGGAATACACCTGGGAGCTGGAAACAGAAATGAAGCGAAAATATCCCTACTTGTTGCAGTAAATCTCGAGGACGAGATTTTAATAAGGTGTGGAGGATGTAACAACTCTCGCCAAAATTATTATTTCTTATTTTATTTTGTCCAATAGGAAACCCTAATTAAGACCCCCAAGTAATATTACATGACCCCTAAAATTTTCAGAACGACTGGAACTCGGATCAGGGCCCCTAAAACTCAGGGGGGGGTATTCCCTTATTAGTATTATCCACACAGTTTGCTGTAAACGTTGAAATTCGTCGAACCTTGACTCACCAGGGCTATGTTAGACACCAGGCTACCCTACCCTAAAAGTAGACCCGTCGCGCCACGCGCCAGGACCAGGTGGCGTGCCAGAACCCCTTTTTCAGTATATATACCAGGGGTTTGGCACTTGCATGTTGGTCTCGTTACGATGGAAAAACTCATTTCGTACGTTGAGATATCCTCTGTTTAGTGCAAAAACACACTAGCACGATGCTCTGCTGCGACAACAGGGTAATAACTTGATCACTGCTACGATACAATGTCCGATCGATTGAAACCAATCCGATGGATGTTTAAGTGCTGCCCAAATCAGGGCTATACTTTGTCATTCGTCATGAGGGTTTTAATCTCGTGAGCTTATCGTAAATGTTGTATTAAGTTACTTACCTAGTTTCATGTGCATTGTTAATTAAACTAGGTTACAAGGCTTATCAGTAGGCTAAACTCTGCCCGTTTAAACTTGCAATGTGAGTCATTCTCTTTTTATCAATAATGTTTTACAATACTCCAATTATTTTCAAAAGCTATAATTACAGGGATTAAGTCCTGGTTATCTTGAATCACTGGCTAGTGGGGTATTGTGCACATTACTAATTTCTCACGGTTAGGTTCATCAACCTAACAGTGATAATCATCAATACTTGGGTGAAAGGACCCAATAGTGGTATGACCATCGTCACCAGGGTGTGACACGGCGCCAGATAAAAATAAGATAGTAGCCATTGTAATCGTTCTTATGCTGTAATTCATAACTATGTGTCGTTTTATCAAATTTGAGTGACTCGCCAGTATTTCCCCGCTGATAAAATATTTTAAAAACATGTTTCAGGTGACCTACTGTGAATCAAGGAAAAGTGCTACGGAGCACTATTAAAGCTTGAAGTGGTCGCTCAGTTAAATAAATAAACATGTTTTGTAAAACAGGGAATTTCCTTGTGAAATTCCTCCATTGTAAATTACGGGGTTTTCCCAAATTATGAAATAAAATAATTGGGCATTTTCAAGTTTTAAACGATCCTGTTAAACTTCCGTTGTCAACTCAAATAATAAATACCACGGGTTTCTGTCCCGCGACTCCTAAACCGGGGTAACACCAGGACGGGGGCCATGACATTAAACATAAACATGCTTATATACCACATTCTTATACGTACACGTTCTTATTTTCAATATAATATATACCATAATTCATACGCAACTAGTACCAGCTATGGGGATCATGCAACGATCAATATAATCGCGGGTGCACACGGGATTACAGTGATAGGCGCATGAGAATCATAGAGTGTACTACTATGTATGGTAAGACACGGAACGTAACATGACACCGAATAACGAAACAGACGTAGCATGGTTGAAATATGGTGGATACGCCGTTGGTACTTCCTATATACAAGTGTTTTCACCATGTTACCAAACTTTCATAAAACGAGCCATGAGAAATTCGGTGTTTTGCAGACCGTATTTAGACCCGATACACAAACTTTGACAACTCACAAACACATTGCTAGCGCACAACATCCGATTACCATAATTAAACTTGTAATCAGACTTGTATTAGGTTGTAAGATGTGTGTTTAGGGTTACATGAGGTAGGTGTTTATATAAAACACCATATTTGTCACACCCCGACCACGTAGAACATACAAAACGTGGCGGAAATGTCGGGGAGTGTTGTAACAGAATTAATGTTTCAAATCCATGGCAATTAAAGTTTCGTTTTATTAAACAAACATGAGAGTTTACATTGTTTTAAATAAGAACCAAAGAGTACATAACATAAATTAACTAGTCTTGCATCTTTTATTGTCACTAAGGCCCAAGTTCGCCTAAGAGTATCTTGATAAGTCCTACGCATCATCTCCTGAAAACACATGTGAAAATAGGTACGTCAGCATAAAAATGCCTGTGAGATACATAGGTTTTGTGAAAATAGGATTCATGACTTATGTTTGAGAAAATGTTTAGTCATGAACCTTGCAATTTGCTTTGTCTTGTAAATCATTTGAAAAACGGTAATATCAGATGATATGTATAAATAAGTGAATAATGTATGGTTAAAGGAATAACCATGTAAAATGAATTTGTATAAGATAAGTTGTTTGTAAATCAATGTCTTGTGAAAAGTATGTTATTTATATAAAATGTTCTATGTCTCAAACTGAAATGATTCAAATAACGCCCAAGTCTGCCTATGTGTATCTTGATCATCTTATGCAACAGCTCCTGAAAAACACATGTGAAAATAGGTACGTCAGCATAAAAATGCCTGTGAGATACATAGGTTTTGTGAAAATAGGTTTCATGACTTATGTTTGAGAAAATGTTTAGTCATGAACCTTGTAATTTGCTTTGTCTATGTAAATCATTTGAAAAACAATAAGTTCAGATGATACATATAAATAAGAGAAAAATGCATGGTTAAATGAGTAACCATGTAAAATGAGTTTGTATAAGTTAAGTTGTTTGTAAAACAATGTATTGTGAAAAGTATGTTATTTGTATAAAATGTTATATGTCTCAAATTGAAATGATTCAAATAACGCTACAATATGTAATACCATACAAACACTTATATATAGGAAGTACCAGCGGCGTATCCACCATGCTTGTATCATATTACACACGCCTCGTTACTTAATCACTAACTCAAACCAAACTACCAATATAAAATGTTCATGTCTAATGTAAATCATGTAATATGTATCCAAAATGTAAGCATGTGATGAATAACAAATGTACTAAGTATGCAACAATAGACATACTTAACATGTGACCTGTACTACATATACAACAATAGACATACGTAGCATGTGACCTGTACTACGTATACAACAATAGACATACGTAGCATGTGACCTGTACTACGTATACAACAATAGACATACGTAGCATGTGACCTGTACTAAGTATGCAACAATAGACATACTTAACATGTGACCTGTACTACGTATTCAACAATAGACATACGTAGCATGTGACCTGTACTACGTATGCAACAATAGACATACGTAGCATGTGACCTGTACTACGTATACAACAATAGACATACGTAGCAAGTAATGTAATGTAAAACGATGTACTAAGTAATGCACACAATGGGCACACCTAGCATAAGATGTAATAAAATCATGTACTATAATGTACTAACGAATATAGCAGGTATATGATGTGAAAACAGGAAAGCATGAAAGTAACAAGTATGCACATGTGTTCCACCCCAAAACGTTTGGAAAACAGTAAAAGAGGGGTCTATGTACTCACTTGAGATTGCTTAGTAGTCCTTGAGTAACAACCAAACAATGCTAGAGATCGCGGATATCAAACGGCACCTAATATAGGTAACTATGTTAATAACCGGACCTAAATCGGATGATTGGATAGAATGAGGGTTCGTAAACCAAACGAGTATAGAGACTCGTGTCATATGGTTTATCAAATCCTACATGCTAAATGAAACCTAACCTAATAGCTTACGACCCATTACGACCCGTTTAGGTAGCTTATGCTACTTTAACGCGTCGTTCGCGTGAAACGCGTTCGGACCGCCTAACTAGTCCTATGACAAGTGTTATATGCCTAAACATGTTACATAATCAGTTATGTGTCAAAAGTTTAGGTTATATATGCTTAATTACCAATTATACATGAAAAAGGGTATTCTGGTAATTTACCTAAGGCATATAAACTACCTATCATACAACTACTTAAACGATGTGACCATAGGGTATAACCTCGGAAGGTTATTCCCTATATACTATGGTCACCTAATGTGTTTGGTCGGATCCTAATGATCGACCAAATGGGTCGGGTTCGAGGTATAAGCGATTTATTAGATCGCTTACCCTACGACCCTAGACAACGTGGAAATCAGTAGGCATAGTCCCAAGGGACTATAACCAACGTGATTACACTCACGTTGCGAAGTTCAAACGAACTTCGCATTGACCATAAACTGGTCAACGCAGAAAGTCAAACAAAGTTTGACTTTCAGACTCTAAAGACTCGAAAAGCAATAAAAGAACGAAAGAATACTTACGAAGGGTCCCCGAATGCTAATTTCGATTCAAAAATCTCAGGTATGAAACAATAGTTTCAACTTAGAGTTTCTCAAATCAAAATTCTAGTGATTTGAGCAATGGGGGGCATGGGGTATTTATAGTTTTCGGTCCACCGTTAAGATCGTTTCATGGAATCCGTGCTTCGATCTTGTCCATACATGTGCACACATGGTTTTGTAATACCATGTGCACTCAATACCAGCCCATAGATTCAAGGAATACCATGTGCAAGTGTGGCAAGGACCAGATCCAATGTTTCTGCAAATTCTGCTGTCTGACCCAGGCTAGCGCACCGTTACATTAAGAGTGTAGAGGTGCGCTAGGCCTTAGTTTGGCAGATTTGCAGTTTTGGTCCCTGTCATGCATTCAGCCCATTTTCGACACGTTTAAGGCCCGTTAACCCCATTTCAAAGCTCTAAAATGAAGTTAAAGTATTGGGAACTTAAAACATGTTCAAAAATATCTCGGATGTCTGTTCGTTTAGCCGTACGGTTGCGATGTTCGGTTAATTACGACGGAATGCGCACAAGCGCGAAAAACGATCCAAATGACGCGACGAATGGATTTTTGGCAAGCCAAACACTAAAGCATAATATAGTCATGCTTACATAAATTTTTGGATGTCCGGATGTATTCAGAACGTAAGTTATGCGCAAAAGTGCAAACTTGTGCACTTTTTGACACTTTTAGTCCCTGAATGACCCAAAAGTTTGTTTTAGCATACCGAACCCCTCAAAGCTTATTTCTAAGCTATGTAAAGGATATTTATGGTATGTTTAACTTATGGTCATGTTCCGGAATGTCTGTTACAGTTCAAAATGGCATACTTTCGCAGTTTGTCAAGTTTAGTCCCTGTAAGCGATTTAACTTTGATTTCACCACACCAAACCTTCCAAAACTTATATCTAAGTTATGTAAAGGTTATTTAAGGTATGTTAAGCCTATTTCACTATTCCGGAGTGTTCGTTGCATTAAACTGGTTATATCTACACATTAGAGCACGTATAACCCTCCAGAAAGCGATTTAAAGCTTGAAATCGAACAAGAAATGATATGTGCAAACGATACACATATTTTTATAAATCCCAAGTATGAAATACAATATTTCATTGGTTTGGCATTTGTTTGATGGTCGCAGTGACATGTGTCACAATATTACACATTTAGTCCCTATACTATAATAGTTTGTCTAATACTCCCCCGCAAACTATGCGCGGGAGCGACTTTGTTTGAAAAATAAAAACGTAAAACATAAATATAGTAGGTCTTCATTCTTCTCCACCTTGCTTCCACCCACAAACTATCACCAATTTTTTTTTTTGTGTCTTTTCTCTGTTTACGAGACCATATCTTCACCCTTTTATTTTGCTTTTCATCAACCACACCCTTGCTAATTTAAACACCTTCCATCACTGCTGTTGTTGAAACAAAGACTTTTGTTGTTGAAATTGCTATTGCTGAATCAAACTGCTACTGTTGTTGTTGAAATCGAACTGTTTTTTTTTTGGTGACACCTCGTGTTCTCTACCGGTGACACAAACTGGGGTTTGTTCCCCTTCTTTAAACGACACATTTCCTTGGGGTTTTGTTTCCCCTTGTCGTTCTTCTCCCGGATTATAGAAACAGCCACCGTTGTATGGTGGTAGGGAGGAAAATAGTAGGGCTGCTTGTTGCAGTTGATGTTGCTGCTGTTGTTGTTGCAGGTGTTGCTGCTGATGCTGTTTTTGCAGTTGTTGGATGAGGCGGCTAGGGTTTGTGGTGATGACGGTGGCTGCGGCTAGGGTTAGCGGCGGCGGCTAGGGTTTAGGGTGGTGGTTGTAGGTGTGGCGGCGGCTAGGGTTTTGTGGTGTAGCGGCTGGAATAGGTGGTGTTTCGTGGTGGTGAATGGCAGGTGTACAGAGGAGGAAGAAGAAGTCGTGCGCAATAGTTTTGCGGTGGTGGTAGGGCGGCGGCGGTGGCCGCACCCCATCGGGTGATGTTTACCTAAGCTCTGATACCAAATTAAACTTGTAATCAGACTTGTATTAGGTTGTAAGATGTGTGTTTAGGGTTACATGAGGTAGGTGTTTATATAAAACACCATATTACACATTTAGTCCCTATACTATAATAGTTTGTCTAATAACCAGGACGAGACCTCATTCATAACGCATCGCTTTTGTTTATTATTCATCACACATAACATTCCTATCCTTGCATTCCTCTACCTGATCGACCGTTCACTCTCATACCTCCGTTGTTCCCGGTTATTCCTTGTCTTTACACAAACCTCATTTACCATCAATCTGTTTAAACGTTCAAACCCCAAAATACTTTCTTGCTTTGAGACTATCTTCCATTCTTGTTTATGTGTAAACACGCTTAGTTGGCTGTTACCTCCCAAACCGTTTTATTTAGAATACCTAACTTCCTCGTTTCTCACCAATAAACATTTTTTTCTACAAAACCGAGATTTATCATTGCTATTTAAAACCCATGAAACTTTTCTTACAACCTACAGTGCGGTCACACTTTCCATCAAAAATACATACAGTTTTTGTACAAAAGTTTTCTTTCTTAGGTAACATATACTAAAATACCTTTCCATTTTGAGTTATTCAAACTTGTTTAAAGCTCACCTTACATATACACACGCATACACGTTTTAGTTATGTTTAATATCTCAAGTCATCTTAGTCAAAACTCTATTTTTAAAACCTATCCTTTCATTCCTCAAACAATTTCATACGTTTTTCGACACATCTCACACTTCTTAGTCTCGATTTTAGTATGTTGCCTTAGCCAAAACATTCTCTTTTTCAAAGTATTCCTGTTGAATAAATTTCGGGACGAAATTTCCTAAAGGAGGGGAGACGGTAATGCTCCGCTTTTTCGTAACTTTCCTTAATTAGAAAGTTGTCTTGTAATTCTATTTTTGGAAACTTGTATTCCTTGTAATCGTATTTTGTTTTGAAACCTTGTAATCCGAGACACCGATCATAATAGAAGTCATATTTATATCAATTATGTTCCATTTATACTTTTTATGTTCAATTTATACTTGTAATCGCATGCAACAAACCGTAATTCGAAACTATGTGACGATACATGCAATTAACCGACTTTCAACACGTTTATTTGCAATAATTGTGATTAACCAACAATTAATGATTCCAATACAAGTTATACACCATATTATACTTGTAACCACCTCTGGCATATTAATTATACTTGCAATTATGTGTTATAGATCGTAAATCGCCTATACTTGCATTTTGTGCGATAACCGACAACTATGTGTTACAACCGGCATTACCGATACTTGTTTTACATAATTTCACATACATGGACATACTTGACATCACTATTAAGTTTACGATACTTGTATTCTTGTTACACGCTTGAAACTACGCGAAAAGCACTCGAAAACATCCTAAAACCTAACTTTAGGGCCCTAATTGCATACTTATCAAACTTGAGGGACCATTTGTGACAAAAAAGCCAAACCTCCCCTAAAACCCACGTTTTAAATTAGCATTTTTGGCTCCAACCTCTACCCTAAAATATAAATTTTAAATCTTGTATTTATGGCTCCAACCTCCACCTCCATTCTCCACTAATTTGCTTCTAAACCTCATTAAACACTCACCTAACCTCACTCAACTATAAAACCTAGCCTCCCAACACTCATTTTCATTTTTCCAACTCATTTACACTTTCAAAACACTCTAATCTCAGCTGAAAATGCAAGTTTTGGACATATTATTCTAAGTGCTAAATGAGCACTTTTCTTCACCCTTCTTCCATCTTTTTCACTTCTTCCTCTGCAAAGTATGGAACACCTCTAGAATTGTTCTCACGAGGTTTTTCATGGAAAACCAAGGTGAAACATCACCAAAATGAGGTCCAACTTTCTATTTTGGAAGGAAAATTTATTAAACATACATGAACTTATATTTTCTTTATACATTCCTATGTCCTTATGCCACTAAGCAAGACTATGATTATGTGTGCTTAAAAACAAGGTTGTAACATACAAATCCAGAGGTTTTAAGCCTCAAAACTTTCTGTTTTAAAAGGGTTTTAACCCACAAATGATGAACAAGTCTTGAACTTGAATATGTGTGATTATTGGGATAGCTTGGGCTATCCTACTTACAAATCCACACATCACTTGATGTTTTTTTCTAAGTTAGTTAGTTAGTTTATTTCAATTGCTTATTTTACATTCATGACCATCCTTGTTGTCTTGTGACAACTTGTGCATTGGTGAACACAAAAGAGGTACCTAAATGGAAGATTCATCTTCCTACCTCATGCATGACTTATATGAATACCAAAGAGGTTCATAAATGGAAGATTTATCTTCCTATCTCATGCTTGACTTATATGACATTCTTCTTATTATTGGACTAGAACTTATAATATATACTATATAGAATATATAATACCATAGTAACCAAACCCTTGAAGATAATCTAATGGTTATTCATCAAGTTATTAAGTTACATCACCTAAGTATACATATTCTTATGCAAATATACCAACAAACAATCCAATACATGCATACTATTTGTTATGCTTGATTCATGTTTTCTGGGTGATTCTTATGTGATGAACTTTTCATTAGCTTCGTACGAGCCTCCACTTAACATGTATAGCGGTATAGGAGTAACGCACCGCCTGTATTCTTGAGGTCATGTTAAGTTAATCATTCATTCATACTTGCGTAAACAGAAGGTTGACTTATAAATCGCATGCCAGTTTATACGTTAATCTTGATAACTAGGTTTGCCATGTGGATTGTTCATTATTGTTTTTTATATTTATATGTTACTACACAAAACTGGTATACTCGCCAATACGTTTGTATTGAACTACACT
This sequence comes from Helianthus tuberosus, assembly GCA_030545235.1. NCBI lineage: Eukaryota > Viridiplantae > Streptophyta > Magnoliopsida > Asterales > Asteraceae > Helianthus > Helianthus tuberosus. Next base: position 45,482 of record JARYGA010015056.1, read on the forward strand.
TTTAAACATATTACATGTTGAGGATGACGATGCTATGAAACTGAAGTAGCGATGATGCCTAGATACACATATAGACGCTTTAGGTTTTAATACGTTGTACCAATTTTGTACTTGTTGTATTGTTTCTTGTATTGAACATGTTGTATTTCAACTCCCATGCATTGTAACACTTTTGCTATGAATGAAATAAATTTATCTTTAATTCTATTGTCACAATTAGCGTTATGTGTGATGAGCAATCTATCTTCGTCTCACTCCGATGTTTCCGCCATCGGTTGGGGTGTGGCAGCAGGCAATGATAAAGGCCTGTTACAGAAATCTCAATTTGAATTGCATCGCCCGATTATTATCAACATCGATTTGATTATCATAGGCAAATTTAAGGCTAATCTTTTGTAGGCAAATCTGAGGGCTATTATAGAATTACTTGCAAAGCACATAACCAAATTGAAATCACTACTTATGGTCCTAAAGTTTGTCCACACCTTGTACAGCAAAGATCATTACTGTTTTGGTTGTGATTCGATAAGTACTTGAAATGTTTACTCTTGGTTCGAAATTACACTTCGGTATTTACCTTTGGTAACATAGAAGTATAGAAGCAATCTATATAAGAAATTATTATGGGTTTTATTTATTAGTTTATTGTTCAATCAGAATGTAAATTGCATTACAAATTGTTAAAATTTGTTTTTGTTTGAGTACCATGTGGGGAAGAAAACAAAATGGGTCGTATAAAACAATCAAAGTTAAAATCTTTGTTTTATGAGACAAATCAGTGTATATGGCACTAAAGATCAATATCCGTGTGACTTGGATCGGCAAAGTCGTTTGAAGTGATCAAGGAAGAATCCAAAAGAAAGGGAGGAGCCAAAGTTCAAGATAAAGAAGAATGGCGTAAAACAAATTCAAAGATAGGATGTCAAGACTTTATCTTTACATGTTGGTGATTAAGGTGGTGAATGTTGGACATTAATCCCTCCCATGTAAAGTTTTGTTGGAAATTTTAGTGAAAATGAGTTTTTCACTAATTATTTTGGACACCAAAAATAATATTTATATATGTGTTGTATAAATAATTATTTTTTGGATTTGTGTTCTACGTTGTGAAAGCTTAATAACAAACCAAACTATGTCCAAAATGGAGTTAAGATGAATAAGATATCGAAGCTTGAAGTTGTATGTTTGGAACAAACAAACATGAGAAAATTGGATTGAACTTTGTCAACTTGTCCCACATAGGTGGGATGACAAAACTTAAAGTGGTTTATAAAGAGTATCACTCCTTGCATGTTGTTTCCTTAAAGGCAAACACTAGTGGGACCCTAAAGGGTGCGTTGCGCTCAACCTTGCGAACGCGCGTGGCATGGGCGATGGGCACAACGCCGCAAGCCGCTTAAGACCCCTAATTGTATTTTTTTGTCCACGAGCGCGTGGTCAAGTACATGGCTGGTGGCGGGTTCGCTTATGGCACGTGGGTTCAAGTGTAGCGTGTGCAGGTCATTCACGGGCCACTGCTTGTGGCGTGAGAATATGACGCAAGGACATTTGTACACCCGGAAGCTTGGTGTGGGTTCAAGTGTATTGCACACTGCGTGGCGTGAAGTCCATATAGCGTGACGCGCTGACTGGCAGGTTAGTTTAGGAGCGCACACAAGTTTGCAGCAGTAACTGGAGAGCTGGTTGGACATGGTTCAAACAAGCTGTTACAACTCGTTTAATTGGTGTCATAATGAAAATGAAAGTTTTGACTAACTACTTAAATTCTTATTATTAGAGATGAAAACCAGATTAATTTTCTTGTTAATTACAAGATTTAATATCTTGTTTATTACAAATTGAATGTCTTGTTTTATTACAAGATTAAATGACATTAATCTTGATGTGTGTATATGGTAGTTCATAATCTTAGACAAGAGAGAATTACACTCTTTTGACTCTCTAAAATTCAGCAACTTGAGAGTGAGTAATCTCGAGAAATCCTTTGCAACTTCATAATTTCCTAAAATTTAAACAAGAACGCCATCATACCCGGTGTAATCTCGGGCACGAGTGTCATCTCCGGCAGTACAACTACTGCTTCGGTTGTTGTATTGTAGAAACAGACCGTCTGAGAGGAGGCACGGAATATGTTTTAAGGGCCTCATGTCAAACACGATCCCAACCAAAACCTTCAACTTTTTAGTATGTTCATTGTTGCAGTCCATAAGGTGCAGTTGAAGTTTTCCAAAGACGTCGATTTGAATCAAGATTGGTACAATTAAATTGTATTTATTTAGTTAATGTAACTGGTATTGTACTAGTAGAATTTCGCACAAATATCGAGAGTCTCATTATTATTTATTATTTATTTTGCTATTATTTTAATAAAATTGTGAACCTACTTCCTACAAGTTTCGGGTCAACTATGAAATTTATGTATAGTTAGTTTGATTTCAATGTTGTATTATCTAGGTCTCTAAGGGTTCGATGTGAAGTTTGATAAACTTGTAAAGGGTTGTGACTGCTCTGATAAAACACATCGTATCCCTCCTAGCGTATATATACAATCACTTAGATCGATCTGTAAGTACCAATATTTCTATTGAAATCAATTGAATATTCAGCTTAAAGTCCTGTTCTTGATATCGATCTAGGGGATTTGTAATCCCGTGTTTTACAATCCGTTCTTCATTTAATTTTAATTAATGAAACTAAATTCCTTGTTGCCAAATATAGTGGTCAACAGATTTGTGGTTTATACCACGATATAGCAGAGGAGACCTCCACGATATTCAAACGAGATTCATACTGAATTATTTAGTGTAAAAAGTTTTCCATTTTACGTGTCTTACGGAAGTCATGCCCCAATGAATTTTCTCTGAGCATTTGTCGACATGCATGTCCTTTGTGTTCGATTGACATTAAGAACAAAAAGGGAGGGATGAACCATAAAGCAACAACTTGATGAAGGAAATGTCGCGAATTTCTGAACCGCCGCATCCTTAAACCCGAATTGCTATCGACTTAGACAGTTTTTAATGTACAATTGTTACAAACTAATCCCTTGACTCTTAACAAATACATAGAAAGACTCGAACTATACTTTACACTAATTTCATAAAAGATCTAAATTTTGTATCAAACAATTAAGGCTATTATATTTCAGGACCCAAAATCAAGTGTAGAAAGATTTATATCATCTAGTATTAACAAATGTTTGAAAACACTAAAATTTGGATAACTTTTCAATTACGGTCACTAGTACAGAAGTGAGCATTAGACGGGTTAAAACAGTTTCTAGTCACGGTTTCAAACCGTGACTTAAAATGTCAAGGCAAAAAATGTGTTGTTTTATAAGACGTGGTTTGCTGAACCGCGTCTTAAAATAACCCACCGCGACTAAAAAGTGTGGATACTTTTATGAAAATGCTTTTAGACAGCCTTATGAACCGCGACTTAAAATAATTTTACAATTTAAGGAAAAGGTTTTAATCGGTGTTGGATGAACCGCGACTTATAACTAGTGATGTAAAAATAAAATATTATGCTGTCAAATTTCAAACAAAAATCTATAGTAAAAAAGAGATATATGTAAAAATGAAAAAATATGGAGTGAAAAAATAATTTGCACTCCAACATAAACGTCAAATCCAATCAATCTTTTTATATATTCAGCATAGTCAAATCCGAACAAGTAAACGATGACCCAATGCACGTTCAACCCGAAAGTCTACAATATTAATTGGTAAAATAACAATTCACTTCATTACTTAATCTATTCAAAACCATAAACAAACTATATTTAAACTAAGGAATCAAGTAGCCATTTTTTTGTTTCAACCACTTTTAGTTTTAATTTTTAATTAAAGTAGCAATGACTAAATGATTTTAGTTCGAAAATTAAAATTTTAGTTGGGGCTACTTTTTAAAACATGTGTCCATCCAAAATATAAAAACAAACACACATATATACAAATAAACAACTAATAGAAAAGTGTTAAAAGTGAAAATAAAAATATAAAATTTTAGGGTATATGATCCGGGTAAATAAGTATGTAGTTTCGGGTAATCGGGTAGAGTATCACCTAATCCTATACCCGTAATTTTTTTTAAAACTAATGCCATACTCGGTTTCATACCCGTCTCGGATATTTCGGGTTTCGGGTATACCCACCGGGCTCGGGTATTTTTATCATCCCTAACTTCAACACACTTTCTTCATGTATATATAAAACAAAGTTTGATGTTAAAGCATAGTTAAATGCAAAAAAAAAGTTAGATTATAGCAATTAGAAGCAAGTAAAAACATATAACTATGATTCTAAAATTAAATAGGACATTAATATCATTACAAAATTACTAACCTTGTAACTCTTGAAGGTTATCAATGGGTTAAAAGAATGTAGAATTTTGATGGAGATGATTGTTAAACCTGAGGTCGTTTACACAAGTGAAACAAGAACACAGAACTCCAATTAATACTCTTGTTTACAGCCTTTTTGATCAAACAAAATAAACATTATAGCACCAAAAGGGAACAAACTTTTTTTCTTATTCAAAACTCAACCTTGCATATTTATAAACCTAAGCTACTATTCCTAATTAATTACAAACTTACTGCAACAAGGAAACACTAAAATAAAAAGTGACTTACACCAATTTGGAACATGGCCTTTTTATCTCTATCCATATCATACTTAAAAAACTCAAATAACATCTCCATTTGTATCATACTTAAAACAATTATGCTATTGTTTGTCGTGGTTGACATATTTTAAGTCGGGGTTTTTAATTATATTTTAAGTCGGGGTTGTATCAAAAGACGTGAATTTTATATTGTGTGTGTATTTTTAGACGGGGTTATGTGCATCACCGTGCCTAAAAAACAAGATTGAACCCCGTCTAATGCTTACTTGTGTACTAGTGAGTATTTATATATGTTTCTGGTTTGATAATGTATTTTTATACATTTCTTGAAAGTTAAATAGATTTGTAGATAGGTAAACTGAAAAAATGTAGGTTGCAAAAACTTTTTTTGACACAAACTTCGTGGCAAAAACAATCTAGCTCCACTACAAGAAATCTGACTTTTAGTGATGACAGATGTCGTCGCTATTGGTGCCCAAAATCATCTCTAAAGGAAATAGCGGCAACATGTCATCGCTAAAGATCTCGCCTATATTGTCTCGTCACTAGTACAAGTCGCTTGCTGAGCTGTTGCTATTGTTTTGTTCATTGCTAAAGCTTTTCTTATCAATAGGGGGGGACTTTTGTCGCCCCTAAAGGTGTTTTTTTTCCCCAAATTTCCAGTTTTTTTCATATTAAAACTTGCCAATTTCGGGTTCACAACACACAAGAACTAAATAAAAATTAACTACAAAAGCATAAACATCACAAACGTCACTATCCGGGTTCATTTTTAGTCACAAACACATCATAAAACTACTTGACATCTAAAATGTCATAATTCTACATCATATCCGTGTCATCATTGCTACCATCATCCACTTCATCATGAGCATCTTTGTTTCCAAACTTGGTTGCCACTATTGCAGGTATTTCTTGTAGTTAGATGAATTACATATCAGCCGCTATAACTTTCAAATATTTTGGATTTGGGAATTAATAAAATTAAAAATAAAAAAAAAGTAGCCAATTTTTAGTTGCATAATGCCATAAGAAGTACCATAAGCAAAAAAAAAAAAAAAAAGGATTCACAAAACAACAATTCTGTCAATCAACAGGCATTTTTTTTACCTAAGTACTTCAAAATGCGAAAAGGTTCTCATGGAAAGGTTTGTCATACGTAATCGAAGGCTTGTCGACTTAACAAGTGAACCAAGAGTCTAATCTTCACCACTGATATGACAATGAAAGTATAAAATGTTACCATAATACATCCTTGAACCCTTTCATCTAACCTGTGAAAGCATGAGCAAGCCCTTTATTTTGAAATGTCTGCAAAAACAGACAGTCTTGAAACATACGATGCTCACTTAAATTGTCATCAATTAATGTAAAAAAAACAGAGCAGCATATAGATGCATGAGTGTGTTGAGAACATATTTACAAGACCTTGAAGATGCACCAACAGGCTAATGTCGAAGTCCTTGCCCAAAAAAAAACATATAAAATCAAATCAAAATGTGAAAGATATATAATATAAGTAGAGCAGCAATTACATTAGTGTAAATGCACTTTGGGTGATAAGGGCAGGCTCTTAAATCTTCAAGGGTCTTTTATGTAATTTGTTAAAACTATTATGTTGGTCAGGGTTTTCATGGTCAGGACTTAGGAATTCAACCTAGTCCGAATTTTGGTTGTTTGTTTAGTCAAGGTTTGCTTTGTCTTGGGCTTTGGGCCCATGTCCTGACTTTAGTAGTCAGGACTTCCCTTTGTATATAGACTCTTAGTGATATGTTATACAGGACGATTTCTTTTGTAGAAAGTTTGTTCTTAAAAAAAACCCTAATCATTGTCACTGTGTGTGAATTGACGGCTACTGTGTGTGACGTCATTCATCATTTTCATCATTCTTGTTCTACACTTTCTTGATCCAATACCATACAGTAGTGATTGCTAGGTGGATTCCGTACACCTGGTGATTGTTGTCTAAGTGAGATCCTTGGGTAGGAGACCTTACAAGTGGTATCAGAGCAGTGTGCTCATACTACTGTAGGTTTGGGTTTAGAGGTTTAGTTGAGAAAGATCACATTTTGATTGGGTGTTTGGTGTTGTTTGCTGGGTTTTAAGTGTTTTTCATTAGTCATTCATGTGTTTACTCATTTTGGATGCTGGACTGTGATTAGAAAAGAGCATTTTTGGATAAACATTCATCTGGGTTTTTACAGAGCTTGAAGATCTTCATCAGGGGTTTTTGAAGGTTAGTAAAGATTCTGTGTTTGAAGGTTAGTAAAGATTCAGAGTTAACATCAGTCAGGTTTTCCAAATAAAATCCGGTCTGGGTTTTGAACTTTAATGTCAGGATTTTGAACTTTAATGTCAGGGTTTTGAACCTTTATCTCTGGGTTTACGGTTACATCAGAGTTCCAGATTTATCATTTAGCGAGTTTCCGAGTTTATATTTTTTTTTTAGTCCGAGTTTTTATTTTTTTCTTTAGTCCGAGTTTCACTGTTACTTGTCTGTGTTTTCATATTTTCCTATCTATCCGGGTTGTTCAACAGCAATAAGGTTTTCATGGGACAGTATTTCACAGGATATTTTTTTAAAACGGGAAACATGAGACCGAGTTTGGGTATTGAAGGAGCTCTCAGAGTTTGATCTTCTTTGTTGATTGTTTATTAAAGTCCGGATAAGCTATAGTGCAGGGCTTCAGGGGTTCTTTTATAAACATTTTTTTTAGGTTGGAGATATTTGGACACCCACTGCGCCTATTTGGACACTTTTGTGCCCTACACGCCTCGTATAGGGCTATACGAGGCGTCTAAGCACTGAATTCAAGGGGGTCTCAGAGGGTGTCAGGCGCAAAGTTTAAGGAACCCTATACGAAGGGTATAGACCTATACGAGGCGTCTAATGTTGGTTTTTTTTTTTGGCTGAAATGAGGGGTGTTTTGGTGGGTTTTGGTGTGGTTTTTTTTGATAGTTTTTGAATATGTGTTTTTTGGTTGAAATTTTTTTTGTTTTTAAAAAAAGTTTTGTTTTTTTTTTTGTTTTTTACACTATAAAAAAGTTATTGTTTTTTAAAAATCAACTATTTTAAAAATCAGCTCTTTAAATATATTATATCGATTAAATACTGTTTCCGATTAAATCGGCTCTTTAATGTTTTTAACATTTTACTTTTTTATTCTTCCCATTAAAATTTTATCTCGTTCAAATATTGTTTCCGTATTATATTCAAAACATATTTTGTTTCCGTATTATCTCAATTTAAGACAACAATCATTAGGTAACCGAATAACTGAAAACAAACATAAATATAACATATATAAGATAACTTTGTACATCCATAACAAAAATATATAAGATAAGTTTGTACATCCATAATAAAAATAAAAACAACAACAAGTCTATGCATCCAAATCCGAATCCGAATCCGAATCTGGATGTGGCTGCTGCGGCTGCTGCTGCTGATGTGATGCCCGAGCCGGTGGAAGCGGTATCGGGGGCACCCCCTCTCTCTCTCTCGTCTATCTTGCTCGCACTGTACCAGCCAACCTATCAAATCGTTGAGCCTGTCAAGCTCGGCTCGTACATCCGGATGTAACGCAACTCCTGGGGCACGACCTGGAATAGCGTGACGTCGAAACTGAGGCGCCCCGGCAGGTGGCGGTGGCTGTGGCACCGCTGCACCGTCCACATCCTCCGGAGGCTCCTCCACAGGCACTACATCAGCAGGATCTACAGGAGGATAAACGGGCTCGAAATGCTCTGGTAGTGCCTCCTCTGTCCATATGCCCCCGGTCTCGCAGTTTTTAAACCGCGGGCCAACTGCAAACCTCCTGATTACCTTCATCCCCCACAGCGACTGCATGCCCATCCGCGTCGGCATGACTGGCGGCGTCTGTAGATGTGGGTCCTCGTGCAGCACGAGGCCAAATGAACGGGCAATGACGGTCACGTACGCCCCGCCATACAAAAATCCGCGCTCCTGCCGGTGATGGGCGGAGGCGTAGTACTGGGCTAGACCGTGTGCTAGCGCGCACGGCCTCCTATACAACAAACAATAAAGGAAAAAAAGATCTGTGGTCGTACACCACTCACGGCTGTACCCGCGCGCTGAGATAGAAGTAGCGAGCAAATGGTGCAGATACCTGCAGATAGTGTTAGTGTTAGCGAAATACAGAAACAAAGATTAATAAACAATGCACATAATCACAATAATTGCCGTAATAAACGTACGTACCTGTACAGTGGGTCCGCAACAAACGACACCCTCCCCTTCGACTGTATAAACCAGAACGCACCGCAAAGTCTGCTAGCGTCATCGTACGCAAAACGCCAGCGAGCCTGAAAGAAATCTCAGGCGGAGGGGGAGCACCTGGGTACGGCGGCGACACTGGGACCCCAGGAGGGTGAAATGTGAATGACGAAAGGAACTCGACCAGCAGCTCCCTGTAGGTCGGCGTGTGCGCCAAATCGAAAAGACGATGCCACGGCGAATCGAGAGGTACAAACCGACGCACTCTATCCGTCTCAACAAGCTGGTCCATCGCATCCCAGTCGATCGATGCATGCGATCCAATGTACATCCTCCGAAGCTTCTGGCAATGGCGGGCGGCATCGGTGCCCGCGGGAAACTCTAGATACGGACAACCCTGCAGCGTATCCAGAGGCGGCCGCCGTCTCCGTCGTGGACCCTCCTGAACCGGCTGACCCTGCTGAACCGGCTGACCCTGCTGACCCCCCTCAATCTCTATCTCAACATCATCGCCCTCCATAATCAATCTGCAAATAATAAATAATAATAATAATAAACAATAATAATAAATAATAAATAAAAATAATAATAATAACAATAACAATAATAAATAATAATAATAATAATAATAATAATAAATAATAATAATAATAATAATAATAAATAATAATAATAACAATAATAATACTAATAATAATAATAAACAATAATAAATAATAATAATAATAATAAATAATAATAATAATAATAAATAATAATAATAATAACAATAATAATACTAATAATAATAATAAATAATAATAACAATAATAAATAAAAATAATAATAATAACAATAACTATAATAATAAATAATAATAATAATAATAAATAACAACATTAATAATAACAATAATAATAAAACTAATAATAATAAATAATAATAAAAAAAAACACAGAGCCTCGTATAGCCCTCGTATAGGGCTATACTCGGCGTCCTGTTCTTCCACATTCATCTTCAACCTCAAAACTTAAACCCCCAAACCCCACAAAAATCAAAATTCAGGGCAAACCTACGGTCTAAAGGCAAAAACGTGGCAAAAATACTAAACTACGGGGCGAAATACGTACCGGTGATGCTTCAAATCTTCGAAAATCCGGTCGAAATACGTATCCGAGGCGTATAGAGGTGTATTCTCCGTATGTGTGTTTGTTTTTTGTTTAGGGGTTATAAGCAGCCTCGTCATTTGGCAACCACATGATGAATGAAAGCGCTCCAAGACATCTACCTTCCTAATTGCCTCGCCCCTCAACAAGTGAAGGGCTGTATGGGATACTTCTCTAAGTAGGTGTTGAAACAACGGGTGTTTGTGGTGGGTCATTCTTTTTTCAATGCTATCTCGAAAAGTCTTCCTTGTTGCACCGAACTGTGTCTCAACTATATCATGGACACAACCAACTACACGGTCCAGCGAGCTCCTATCTTCAACGTATCTCTTTAAGTTGGCGTGTTGGCTCTCAACTCTGTTTGTGGTACGATTACCAAAGTTGCGCCTCTTATCAGTCCACGCAAAGACGAACATCTCCTTATAGTCTTTTAGCCAGTTATCGTACACGTATTTGAAGACTCCTAAAACGTAAAAATAATTTAATGAAATTTGCATATGTGAGTCGTATGTTATTATAAAAACTTACTGGAACGTTTGCACTCCACAAGTCGTTGTCGCATGTTGCGCAAGTGGTACTCGTAGATGAGTATGGATGGAGACTCAATCAATGTCCCCCAGAATGACAAAAATTTCTTCCAGTCTTCGTCTGTGAAGGCACCCTTGCAGTGCTTCATAACATTCTGTTGTATGTGCCACCTGCAAAGAAGCCTGGAGGCGTTTGGAAATACTTTAGCACACGCGCCCATAAGGGCTAGGTCTCTATCGGTTAAAATCACACGTGGCTCCATGCATTCATCCAACATTGACTTTACCCTCTCAAGCACCCACACAAAGTTATCACCCCGTTCTTTACTAACAACGGCATGCGCGATAATAAACGATTTGTTGGTAGGCGTCATACCAACAATCTGGATAAAGGGCATATTGTATATGTTTATCTTGTACGTCGCATCGATCAGCATGACGTGGGGGAATGCACGCCACATGTCTCTCGAGTACCGATGAAGAAAGAAGATCTCTGTTACGATCTCTGTTCCGGGTTCCTCCCGTGTCTCGTAAATAAAGTCGTTGTTTATCAGCTTGTTTTCTAGTGACTGCATGGGAGTCAATCCTTGTTTTTGTTCGGCTCTAATCTTCGCCACAACATTTTGAACGTCTTTCAGAACATGAAACCTGTCGGGGTCCTGCTTCCTTATCGTTTGAAATACTTTGCGCGACTCCATGTTTTGAGCTGTCAGCTGCTCGATCAGTTTCATTTTGCTTGGAGTAAACCTTCGCACAAACGCGTGGGCCGACAGGTCCTCACAAAGTTCGTGGTTATGTTCAATTTTTCCGTCTTTAATCTCCCAGGTTTCATACGGGTGGTTTCGCACAGCCAGCAGGTAAAACGGGCAACCGGTTTTTTTGCTTCCGGCTTTTCTAAGTGTTGCTGTAGTCTGGTGCTCACCACCACGATCACATTCAAGTCATACCCTCCCGATTCTTCCACCGGTTTTCTTTGATCGACGGGTGACAATAACGAAACCATCCGCGTTTGCTATTTCTTGTATCCGATTCTTTAGTTCATCTAAAGGGTTGAAAACCTGTAACATCGACAATAATAATAAATAATTTTAATAAATAAGTAAATAAATAAATAAATAAATAAATAATAATAATATTAATACAAAAATAGTAATTAATACCTGCTTTTTTAAGTACGGACTGTCCTGGATGGGAGGTGTCTCACCACCATATCTACCATATCCACCATAACCACCGTCTCCTCCGTATCCACTGTATCCACCATCTCCTCTGTAACCACCGTCTCCTCCGTATCCACCGTCTCCTCCGTATCCACCGTCTCCTCCGTATCCACCGTCTCCTCCGTATCCACCGTCTCCTCCGTATTCACACCCGTATCTATAATCCGGATACCCTTGTTGCGTCAGATAACTTGGTTGACAAGCATGGTATGAGTCATCTACAGGGGTTGTTTCATCAACAAGGGGATGATTGTTCAAATCTAGAAACGGTTTGTTTTGTTCTCCTTGTATACTAGACACAACCTCCTCTTGCTCATTAGAATCGGGAACGCAAGACTCCTCCAAAATAAAGAACCGTATCATCATTAGTAAATAATAAACTAAAACAAAAACTAATTAAAACATTTAAGTACCTGTACTGTTACCGGATCGCTTTCGGGCACCCAGTTCTCGCTATAATACTGCCCGAAGACATAGTTGCCGTCCCAGTATGATGACATTTAAGTACCTGTAATGAAAGAAGAAGAAGAAGCAGAAAGAAAGATGAAGCAGAAAGAAAGATGAACCAGTTTAAATGTTGAATGCTCGGGGGTGGACAAAGCATAAACTGTATGTTGCACTTTTTCATAAGTCGTAGACGCCTCGTATAGCTCTAGACCCCTCGTATACCTTTAAGTCACTTGTCAAATGAACAGTAAAGCAGTCACCTTTAAGTCACTCAAGACGCCTCATATAGGTCTATACGAGGCGTCTTGTTGCCTCGTATCCGTTCCTCGTATAGACCTAGACTCCCCGTATGATGTGACTGATTTGACATTGTGCTTTGGTGCAGAGCTGGTCGGAAAAGTAACCCTATACGCCTCGTATAGGTCTATACGAGGCGTCCTGAAGGGTGTCAAAATAGGCACTAAGGTGTGTGAATATGTACACCCTTTTTTTATCCGAGGTTTTAAAGTTCTGTCGGAGTTTGTTCTTTTAAAGTATTCCGAGTTTGTTAGAAAGAACCCTATCCGAGTTTTTGAGATAAACTGGTTTGTCCGAGTTTTATTTTCAAAAATATTGGAGTATATTCTTAGAATTCAGAGTTTCTTTATTTAACTTAAATCCGAGTTTATAAAATTCTATGATTGTGAAGAGAAAGCAATGTCGATGATTACAATGGCTATGACACAATCTATACTTCATACTTTCCGTAAGAGAAGTAATTCGAAGGAGTTGTGGGATAGCATGATTGAACGGTACGAGGGAAATGCAATGTACAAGAAACGACGTCTTGAACGATCGAAGACTCAATTTGTTGTGTTTAAAGCATTAAAGAATGAGTCATTTGATGACACGGTGAATCGATTTTATCATTTGTTGAGCGAACTTGATCGTAGTCAAGAAGGCATCTACGCTGAATTTGGGCTTGTCCCCAGTTATCCTTTGGGCTTGTCCCCAGTTATCCTTTGGGCTTGTCCCCAGTTGTCCTTTGGGCTTGTCCCCAGTTGTCCTTTGGGCTTGTCCCCAGTTATCCTTTGGGCTTGTCCCCAGTCGCTAACCTTTATCTTATAATGGCTTAGTCCCAAGTTATGTTTTATTTCAGGTTTTCGAAGTTAAACAACCAAGGATCCTTGATCCTTACCTTTTACTAAGGTTTGTTCTGTGATTATCCTGGTTATAATAATATTAAGAGTTAGGATCCTAACTTGGATCCTCAGGTATGATCCTTAACTATTTTGATTTTATTCATTGATTATTTGAATAACCCTAATACTTTGACAACTGAACTCATGATCCTTAAAATATACCACCTTTTGGAATTTTTCAACTATAGGATATTTGATCCTGCATTATATCCTAAGTTTTTTATCTAAGTTGTTCAACTTTTCTTACTCAGACAAGTGTAAATCAAAACAATTGAAAAATAAAACAACAACAAGGATATCAACACAAGATAAGCCAAAAAAGATTAAGGTTATTTTATTAACAAAAGCTTAACCATCGAAGGTTGTCAAAATTACCTACCTCGAGCATCTACCAGCAATACGTGGCCCGTCCGCTGGGGTAGGTAAAGGGTGTCCATTGTCTAAAGGTCTTAGTAGTGCAGGAATTAAAAAGATGGCAGGATCACAATGGCTTCATCCCCCAAACAGAGGATCCCTCCACCAGTTGTAATCCTACCTATTGTCCAAAGGATCATTCATGATCCTTAACCCTAATAGCTATTGTTTAGTTATTACAGACCATCATTGTTTTAAAAACATCACAACCACAAAAAACTACTACCAAATTTAAAAATTGGGCTCCGGCTACGTCTAAGAATGTCCATCATCGCCCAATTGTGCAGCCTACACCTTCGCTGCATCCTCATCCCCTCCAGCTTCGGTATCCTTAACCTGATCCTTCCCGCTACCTCCAGCCTCGATCGCCAAAACCTCCTCAGCCTCCTCATCATCTTCAAGATCAACCAACCTCGCTTTCCAGCCCTCAACATCCCAGCTGCTTCTGTCGAAGTTAGGAGCTTGAGCTTCCTGGGCCATCTTTAGTTTTGTCTGATACATTGTGATGGCAGCAGAGACCTTTGCACCTTCTATGAGATCATGCTTCTCATAGTCGATGTCGATCAGGATTTTAGCTGTCTTGGTCTTGGCATCTTGGAGGGCTTTTCAAGATCAGCAATCTTAAGATCCTTAAGCACTGCAACTTATTGGAGGTCAGCAATCTTCTTATCCAGCTCCTCGACGCTTCCCACATAATCTTCAATCTCAGCAAATTTCTGCAAAGAAAAAGACAAAGCAGTTCAAGATCAGGTGATCCTCAAATGAATAGGATACCTAGGCAGAATTGGTGATCCTCACGTCATTGAAGTATTCAAGGAACTGGTGGCGGATCAGTGGTAGGCCTTGTAGGTCCTCTGTGTCAGAAGTTTTCCTCTTCTTGCCACCCCTTCCTTTAGTGGGTGCCTTGGGAATGGAGATGCTAGGACTGGTAGTGGCCCTCTTCTTCCTGGATCGAACAACATCAAGGTCGGCCGTGTTGAATTGGGATTCTATCTTGAATGACCTTATTTCAGGATCAAGCCTCCAAAAAGCAGCAAGCCTATCCTTGGTTGCGGGTGTTGTGATGAGGTGCGAAACAGAAATAGCTGCATAACACAAGACAAAAAGGGGTTAGTGATCCTTTCACAAGAGCCAGATTACCTGATGATCCTTCTCAGGATCCTCTGTCCTACCATTGGTGGACCACTTCCTGGGTAAATGCTTTCCGTTTGGAATGGTATCCCTCCTGACAAAGAAGAAGCGTCGTTTCCAATTTGTGTCATTCTTTGTGGCTTTAAAAATGGGGTGTTCTTCGCCGGGTTTTCGCTTAAACAGATATCGATGAGATCCAAACGTCGTGAGATCATACATCTGTGTCAGCTCTGACATTCCTAAATCAATCCCTTCCTGCTCTATGATCCTCTCCAGGGTATACAAGACCCTCCAAATCATCAGCATGGCTTGGATGTAAGAGATGCCGGTAAGAGAAAAGAAGGATTGGGTAAAGTCTGGAAAAGGATAGGTGTATCCTATGGTGAATGGAGTAACTGGAAAGGCAACCCATGTTTCAGAAACATAGTCGCTCAGAACCGTGGGATCGAAATGTTTGAAAAAGGCGTTCACCGGAAAGCAATGACGAATCTTATCTACTTGGGCATCGGTAAAGCAACACCTCTCATGTACTGAGTCTTTGATAATCCCTTGACTCTTCAAGGGGCTATCCTTCTGATGATCCTTGGCGGGGGAAGACCGGAGCATCATTGAGGTTGGTAAAGAAAGAAAAACAGAGTAAGAGAAGGAGAAATAAAAGAAAAGATACCTGATTGATCTTCGACCGAGAATTTAAAGGGAATTTCTTCGGATTTAAATGCATATTGATCCTATCTCTAACTCCTATTTATAATGATGATTTGCAGGATTGTCACTTCAGTGACGTTAGGTTTGCAACGGCTAGTCCGTCTCCAACGGCTAGTTATCCGTTAGTTTGTTGGGGATAAGATCGAAAAAATATAACTCGTTTATTTACGATATAACTCCTTATATTTTGGGGGCAATTGTTAGGGGTGGTGGATTTCTAAATGACCCGTGATCCTCAAATATTATCCTGTTTGGTGATCCTTACTTCTGTGTCAGTTAGTGATCCT
>JARYGA010015057.1:0-36600 GCA_030545235.1 Helianthus tuberosus
TATCCTCCTATCTTACTTGGTATAACGTTTTGTCTCTGTATTTGTAATGTATGTTAAACATATGCTAGTATTCATAGTGTTTACATATGTTTAGTCTAGTCATATGTCTTCTGTTATGACTTAGTAAAATAATATGTCATGGATCACTTGTTGAAGATCTCATTCTTCGTCGATGAGTATGCTTAGCGAACTTCTATCTTCGTCGAGATGAGTGTCTGACGAAGATTCACTCTTCGTCACACATGATCTTCGTCGTACAAGGAGTTCATCGAGTGACAGTATAAATAGCTGTGTTGTTTCACAGTTCAGTCATGAGAGCATAGAGAGAAACTCAGAGTTTATTGTTCAAGCATTACGTGTATATGTTTGATGTTGTTCTCGTCCTTTTAATCTAAAGTGAATCTTTGGTTATCTGTTGTGTATTTGCTACAATCTGTTTGGTTTACATCGTCACGGGGATTCCACACTCGTGATTGTGTTTGTGATAAATAGGGATTAGGTTTCGTAATCGATCCTCCGAGGAAAACGGACCTATAGTAAAAAACATTGTTAACTATTCTATCGTAAAGTATAATACAGGTCTCGTATAGGCCTATGGATGTAGAATTGTATCATATAGTGTATTATAAATCTCGTATAGGCCTATACATGTAATATAAAATTGTATCATACCATATCATATCGTATCATAGTGTATCATATAGTGTAGTATAAGTCATGTATAGGCGGCATATATGTGTAATATCGTCTCGTATAGGCCTACAGGTGTAGTATCATATCATATGGTGTAGTAGAAGTCTTGTATAGGTCACGTATATGCTTATAGGTCTCGTGTAGGCCTACAGGTGTAGTATCATATCATATGGTGTAGTATAAGTCTTGTATAGGTCACGTATATGCTTATAGGGCTCGTATAGGCCTATGGATGTAATATAGGTCCCATGTAGGCCTATAGGTGTAGTATAAGTCCCATATAGGACTATATGTGTAGTTTAGGTCCCGTATAGGCCTATACTCTACTCTACTCTACTCTCAACTAAACTACATTAGACTTCACGACACCACACCACACCACACGGGACCTATACTACACTATACGATACGATATCACACTTATAGGAACCTATACGAGACTTATAATATACACTATACGATATGATACTATACGATACCATGCAACACGATACGATACGATACGATACTATAGGATACCATACAACACCCGTATAGGCCTATAGACATATACAAGACCTATCGGGGACCTATACGATACTTATACTACATTATTTGATACGATAAGATATGATACTATACAACACCTATAGGCCTATACGAGACTTATATAACACTATACGATATGATTAATGATGTATAAAAAAGTATGTAAGAAATACTCACTTTTTATTTATTTAAACATAAAACTTAATTTTTATTAATAAAACTTTGCTAAAATGATTAATATCGTATAAATATTTCTAAAAAAATGTCACACCATCAAAATCCACATGCGGGGTTTTACCACGAGGCGTGTGACTGACCAAGATTTATCCACTAATTATGTTGAACCCACCATTTAAGTTATATAAACCGCACTAAAAACATGACTATCGATAAAGTTTAAATGTCCAAAACAAAGTTTATGATGCAGCGGAAAAAAAAAATGTAAAACCCATCCAAAAACTTAAAACCACAAGTTTAATAAATGATCGAAACATAAGGCTTTAACGAACCACACACTCCAGCCGATTGCAACGCCCGCCCATAGCTATACCTAACGACCAGCAAAGCATGAAATAGTGTGTCAACATAAAGTTGGCAAGTTCATAGTTTTCAGTTTGATTGCAAAAACAAGTTGGTTTAAATACTTCAGTTTATTAAATCATGTCATGATTAGTTAACCCACGGTTAAGCTACTAAACTGTGTAATCCGAAAATTTGTCTGTTGTATGTTGTTGTGCCCCGTATCAATGTCTGTCATCATTGATAAAAGTGTCAAGGTCAATACTTCACACCCGGCTCCCAGCATGGTGTGAGGGTTGTCAAACCTAATATCGCTATCAACTAATACCTCGTTTGCCAAACCCGGCAACTAATCGGTATAATGTGTAGGGACTTTTAGATAGAGTTCGTTTAATACGCTAAAGACATGATATATAAACTATGGTGTCTATTTAGTAGTACTCCAATCTAGGAATCTAATGTGGTCGCAATCCAGGGATAGTGTAGCATTCCAATCCAGGAATATAAAAGGTGGTCCCAATCCAGGGATAGTGTAGTTTCCAATATCCGGGAATGCATGCTTTTTGTAATTGTGTGAACTCACCTTAGCTTAGCTCCGAAGATTAATAGTGTGCGAGCTAGAATGGTCAACCACATCCTATTATGGTTACTGTTGGGATTGAACCCTACAAAGGAACAGTTGATAAAGCCAAAACTGGATCAGATCAGTGGATCCAGAGTAAGCAGTTGTTTGCATTTAGTATTCTCCCTTGAATGTGGACTAACATCTGACATCCTCTAAGTACTGCCCTTTTATAACAACTGCTCATGACTAAAGACTGATGAAGACAAAAGACTGATGCTCAATCTGCTGCTATGGTTCAAGTACTACAGAAGACACAAAGCACTGATGGGGATAAAGCAGTGGAATGAAGAAGCAGCAGTTTAGTCTTGTATTATATTTGTTTATTTGTAATCAGTAGTTAGACAAGCAGTGTTTGTAATAGTCAGTGGTTAGAGGTTGTTAGGTGGTTAGATGTAACTTTCATGGTGACGTCAGCAAAGATGCCACAATGGTTTGTTCTGTACTATAAATAGAACAGTACCCTGTACTGTTGGATTAGCTCTCTTCATCACAATCTGTATGAACAATGCATGCATGCATTGTAGTTGAAGATTGTAATAAATATAATCATTCGATTTCATGTTAAACATGTTTGCTAAAAACAATTCTCCTTTTGATTGTGTGTTGAAAGTTTGTTCCATTTAAATTCTACTGCATTTAACTCTTTTTATCTTCATTATTATCAAACAAGCACAATCATAAGAAACTCAGATCCTAACAATTGGTATCAGAGCTAGGACAATCAAATTTGATCTAATAATCATTGTGACGGAAAAGTTCAGCTCAATTTCATTGATACTTTCAATTATTCATTTTGTTGAAAAACAGAGTAAGGTTTAATCATGTATAAAAGTTGATTAATCAGTGCCTGTAAAACAACCAGAATGACATCACAATCACATGATAACACTAATAACATTGGTTCTCTCTTCAAACCACCTATGTTGGTTAGATCTGAATACAACATCTGGGGAGAGAAGGATGGGTCACATCCTTGCTTAATAGAATACCGGATGTTGGAAGTCAGTTATCTTTGGACCACATGTTCCAATGGTGCCGAGTGCTGAGGATCCAAAAGTTTTTGAACCTAAGAAAATTGAGAACTATACTGATCAGGATTTCTAGAAAATTGAACTGGATGCCAAGCCATTTAGCATCGTTGCATCTACACTCCCAAATGAAATTTATGCCGGGCTGTTACACTGTAATAGGTCCAAGGAATTGTGGGATGCACTTAAGGAACAATTTGGGGGAACTAAAGAAGTAATTGAAAATAAGAGGGAAATTTTAAATCAACAATATGAAACGTTTTGTCACATTAAAGGTGAATCAATAACACAACAGTTTGAGCGATTTAGTTGTCTCATAAGTGAACTGAAACTTGTTAAGGTTGAATTTCCTAATGCAACACAAAATAGCATGTTTCTAAGGTTACTTCCTGAAAAATGGGACACAGTTGCTTTTGTAACCAGGAATTCAGTTGGGTTTAAAGATCTGACCCTAACGCAGCTTCATGGTAGACTCCTGACCTATGAAAGGGAATTAAACTAGAAAAAGAAGTTACAAGAGTCTGGTAAGGTTGCAGATGACTATTCATTTGGCAATAAAACTCTTTTGGGTCAGGAAGAATCTGGTAGTAGTAAGGATCAGGGTTATGATCATTACATTGACATAACAGCTGGTGGAGCTTTTAACAACTCTGATTCTTACTCGTCCAATTATGCTTTTACAGCTAATGGAGAAAACCAGAATTCTGATAATATGTGCTTTGAACTCAATGATCTGCAACATTTTGATTTAACTGATTTAGAGGAAATGGACATATTACACCAACTTGCACTACTGAGTGTTAGAACCAGCAAGTTTTACAAAAGGACAGGGAGAAAATTTCCAGGGTTACATGGGAACTTAAAAGTAGGGTTGGATAAATCAAAGATAAAATGTTACACGTGTAATAGGTTAGGTCTTTTTACTAGAGAGTGTAGGAGTCAAACCAATGGACCAATCATCAAACATCCTGGCTCTAACCCCAGACCACAAAATAACCAAAATATTGTGCATTATGCCAAATATGCCCTTGCTGCTTATGTAAACACTGCTCACTATGCACACCCTGCAACCCATGTTCCTGTTCACTATGTCCAAACCACTGTTCCTCAGATACAGTATGTCCAGGCCCCAGCTCCTCAGGTTCAGGTGCAACAAGCTGCACCAGCAGTGGTTCAACCAGATCAGCAAAGCTTTTTTACCCAAGGTTTTGTTGACTGGAGTAGCTTACCTGAGGAGTTAGGAGATGAAAGTTTTGCACTCTATGCAAGAAGGGCTAGAAACTGAAGAGGGGCAATCAAGTGAAGAAACAATGGATACAGTTGCTGAAGCAGTGGTTACTGCTGTTGCTGGTGAAATACTGTTGGGAGAAAATTCAAAACCCCTGTTGGAACCACGGTCTGACCCGTGGTCCGAAGAAGAAGAGACGAAACAAGGTGAAAAAGAAGAGAAAGTGCAAGGAGAAAGTGAACATACATGTGATTGTGCCATGATGGCTGCAACTAAGGTATCACCCCAGGTTCTTAAAAACCTTTGTTCAGACAAATGCATTATAGCATTTGCAAACATTAAGGAGGTGAATGAAAACCTTAGAGATAAATTGTTAAATGGTGAAGTACAATTTGAAAAATCTTTAAAAAAATTGAAAAACAAATTGTCCGAAAAAGAAAATGAGATTTGCAGCCTCAAACAAGAACAAAGCATAACCAAGGACCAACTTTAGAGAATGATAGAAAAATATCAGGTCTGCAAAAAGGAGTTGGAATCCACCTAAATCACATGTGAAAAATGGGTTGAATCCTGCAAAGGTTATGAGATTATGCTTGAAAAACAGCTTGAAAGCAATGTAAAATTTGCAATAGGGTTTAGAAAAAATGACCAAGTTGAAAACACTGCTGCAAATCAAGTTGGTTCTGTTGAAATCATACCCACAAACAAGGATGGTCAAGAAGTTAAAATAACTGATAAACTTGGCAACAAAATCACTTTGGAAAGATCTGTGGGGTCTCCAACTTTTGAGGAAATTGAGAAATACCAATTCAAACCCACTTGGTCTGATGAGTGTGACATTCTTGATAATTTCAAACCCATGGACTTCACATGGTGTCAAAGCTCCTAAGGCCAGGGTAATTCCTCTTAAGGACATCCCAACAGTGGTTCAAAACTCTATTGCAAAGGAGTCTGAAAAGAAGAAAAGAAAAGATTAAAAACTTGTTTTGTGATTTATGTGAAACGAAAAATCATTTGACCAAAGATTGTTTTCATTTGAAAGCTTAGGACATTAACAAAACAAGCACCATTGTGCCTTCAAAGAGTTGCACCACCTGTGGAAAATCAAACCATTCCACTCAAAAGTGTGTGTTCTTAAAATCCTTTGAGGTCAAAAAGGAAGAGTACACATAAAAAACACTTTTGAGTTCATCAAAACCACAAGTCAAGCAACAACCACTGTTTATGCCAGTTCAAACAGCTGTTACAAAGCAGCTGAACCAAACCTCTGTCAAAAGAGAAGTTCAGGTGACTGATGCACCCCCTGCTAACCAATACCAAAGAGGTAAAGGTCAACCACCATATCCAAGTGTCCCACATGTCTATGAAGCCAACAAAATACCTTCTAAACCAAGAGTGAATATGCATCCCTTTGGATATCAAGAAGTGATAGGAAATGGCTCCCAACAGTGGTTAGAGAAACCAGTTTAAAAAATTGCTCAATCCCTTGATCTAACCACTATCCATCATCCTGAACTTAACCCAGACACTGTTGAGACCCCATCCAAAGCCATATTGGCTTTGGAGACCCTCCTGAACTAATTATTTACTTGATGTGCAGGGAGCTTCTGCATGCTTAGATAGTCTTTGGTATGTAGATAGTGGAGGCTCTAGGCATATGACTGGATGTAGAGCCCTACTCAAATAATTCAAAACTCATGGAAGGGGTGATATATCTTTTGGTAATAATAGTAAAGGGAAGGTGATGGGTTCTAGTACAGTACAAACTGGAACTCCTATGTTTGAAAATGTCAATCTGATAGACAATCTAAAATTTAACCTCCTTAGTGTCTCTCAAATGAGTGACAAAGGTTATGGATAATTTTTTACTAAGGAGTGTTGTAGGATTGTTGGACCAGAAATGGTTAAAAAGATTGAAGAAATAATAAAAAATGGAAAAACCCAACTTGTTGCTCAAAGGAGTGGCAATGTTTATGTAGTTGATCTGTCAAAAGAGAGCCCTAGGACTGATGAATGTTTGTTCTTAGCTGCCTCTAACAAAGAGAAATAACTATGGCACATAAGATTGGGGCACACAAATCTTAAGACAATCACTAAGTGTCAAAACAGGGACTTGTAAGAGGTCTTCCTCAAAAAATGTTCACCTGTCCTGAGCATTGTGTTTCCTACTTAAAAGGAAAACAACATAAAAGCTCATTTAAGTCCATTAAAAAGTCCAAAATAACAAAGTGCTTGCAAATGCTGCACATGGATCTGTTTGGCCCAGTAAAAGTCATGATTTTAACAAAGAAGAGATATTGTTTGGTAATTGTTGATGCCTTTTCTAGGTTTACATGGACTTATTTCTTATATTCTAAAGATGAGACTGCATGCATCTTGCAAGACTTTGTCAAACAGGTTGAAAAGCAATTTGACCTTCCAGTAAAAGTCTTTAGAAGTGACAATGGCACAGAATTCAAAAATAGGGAGTTAGATGAGTTTTGTGTGTCAAAAGGAATTGTAAGGCAGTACAACTTTCCAAGGAAACCTGAACAAAATGGAGTTGTTGAAAGAAAGAACAAAACATTGATTGAGGCTGCCAGGACCATGCTTGCTGATACAGGTTTGCCATTAACTTTCTGGCCAGAGGCTGTAAACATTGCCTGCTATATCCAGAAAAGAGTTTTGATCAACTCCAAGCATCAACATACTACCTATAAAATTCTGTATAAAATCAAACCACTCATCTCATACTTCAAGGTCTTTGGCAGCCCATGCTTCATTTTAAACTTAAAAGATTCGATTTCAAAATTTACAGCCAAAGTTGATTGTGGTTATCACTTGGGATACTCAACCACTACTAAGGCCTACAAAGTGTTCAACACCAGGACTAAGACAGTGGAAGAGACTTTGAATGTGAAGGTCAATGAACTTTCTTCAATGAAAATCCCTGCAAACCCTGCAGAATTATTTGATCTTGATAAATTTACCTTTGAAAATGTTTTTGTCAAGACTAACAGTGTAGGTCCATCTCAAAATCCTCCATCAGACTATGGATACGAAGTCATCATTCCACAACAAAAGTGTACAACCATTGCTAGAGCAGCAGATGTTCAAAACAGTTGTCAAAGCTCAACCACTACTACCTCAACAGTTGTTGACCAAAGTAGCCCTTTAACCCCTGCTTCCACATCCTCAATCACTGTTGATTAAAATCTTCAAACAGAGGATAAAAATCAACATGTTTCCACACCACTTCCTCCTATCCCGCCGCCTCCATTTCAAGCCACTGTTGGATCATCAAAGTCACCCACAGTGGTTAGCTCAGATGATTCACATCTGCAGCTCTCACCCCTAAATGCCATTGTTCCATACAAAGGAGATTTAATCTTCTTGAAGTCTCATCCACCTGACCAAATCATTGGTAACATCAGTGAAGGGGTGCTCACAAGAAGCTAATCCCAAAACATCTGTCTTTTTGCTAGTTTTCTATCACTTCATCAGCCAGTCAAGTACCAAGAGACACTAAAAGACAACAGCTGGGTAGAAGCCATGCAAGAGGAGCTCCAACAGTTTAAAAGACAACAAGTATGGGAGCTTGTACCACTGCCAGAGGGTGTGAGTCCTATTGGCATAAAGTGGGTCTTCAAAAAACAAAACTGATGAAAGGGGCATTGTTGTCAAGAATAAAGCAAGGCTAGTGGTTCAAGGTTTCAGACAGGAAGAGGGCATTGACTATGATGAAACTTTTGCCCCTGTAGCAAGACTGGAAGCTATCAGACTGTTCCTGGCCTTTGATGTCAACCACAACATAAAGGTGTATCAAATGGATATCAAATGTACATTCCTCTATGGTAAAATTCAAGAAGAGTTATATGTTTATCAGCCTCCTGGTTTTGAGGATCCATTTTATCCAAATCATATCTACAAGCTAAACAAAGCTTTGTATGGCTTGAAACAAGCACCTAGAGCCTGGTAAGAAACTCTTTCCACCTTTCTTCTTTCCATTAGGTTCACAAGAGGTAAAATTGATAAAACATTGTTTCTAAAATAGAGAGGGAAAGATCTGATGATTGTCCAGATTTAGGTGGATGACATCATTTTTGGAAGCACATGTTCTAAAATGTGTGAAGAGTTTAGACAAATCATGACAACTGAGTTTGAGATGAGTGCAATGGGTGAACTACAATACTTTCTTGGTCTCCAAGTTAAGCAACTGCAAAATGGTACCTTCATCCATCAAGGCAAATATGCCAAAGAACTTTTAAATAAATTTGAGATGGTTGATTGCAAACCATGTAGTACACCCATAGCAACCACAAAAATTGTCATGTCTGATGAGAAGGATGATTTGGTTGATCAAACTCTTTATAGAAGCATGATTAGGTCTTTATTGTACCTAACTGCATCTAGGCCAGACATCATGTTTGCAACATGTGTTTATGCAAGATCCTAATCAGCCCCTAGAAAGTGAAATCTTATTGCTGTAAAAAGGATATTCAGATACTTAAAAGGTGCTCCCACACTTGGTATCTGGTATCCAACTGATGGAAATATCAAGCTTTCAGGTTTCTCAGATAGTGACTTTGCTGGATGCAATACAAAAAGGAAGTCAACTTCAGGAGGGTGCCAATTCCTAGGTAATTCCTTAGTGTCTTGGCAAAGCAAAAAGCAAGCAGTTGTTTCAACATCCACTGCTGAGGCAGAGTATATTGCTGCTGCAAGCTATACAGCCCAACTGTTATGGCTTCAAAATAAGTTACTGGATTTTGGTATCACTGCCTTAAAGACACCTCTCATGTTAGACAGTCAGGTAGCAGAAAATTTAATTAAAAATCTTGTTTCCCATTCAACCACCAAGCACATTGATATCAGACATCACTTTGTGAGGGGTTGCTATGAAAAAGGTTCAATTTCTCTGCACCATGTTCCAACTAAAGATCAACTGGCAGATGTGCTAACAAAAGCATTAGACACATCCCCCTTTGAAAGCTTGATCTCTAGGATTGGCATGCTGAACATGGAATAACAGGCAAAATCCTGTTTTTCTATGAATAAAAGCATAAAATGTTTTCAGAAAATCAAAATTTCATCCATAAAAATAGCTAAAAATGAAAATTTTTGTTAATCCTTAAAAGTCTGCCATAACCACTGTTTTGGTTTAAACATCTGTTCTGTTGATATTCTCCACCGTTGATAGTCAACCTCTGTTCCTTCATTATCCTTGTTAATCACTGTTGTCAAAAATCAGTGCTTTAACCCACTGATGGCTATCCACTGATAGTAAACGTCAGCCACTGTTTCATCTTCACCACTACAAACCACTGATAATTAATCCATCTGTGGTTTCCTAAACAACTGTCATCCATTATTCAACAGAGGTTGTCATGTGGACAGTACTTAGCCATCAGATCTTTGTAACCGCTGCCACGTCAGCATTCACTTTTTCACTTTATAAAACCCTGATCAAAACCCCAAACAGGGTTTTCACTGTCGAATCGAATTCAAAATTCCTTTCTAAAGTAGTTACCATCAAATTTCCTCAAATTCTTCATCTCTTTCTTTCATCCTCCTTCACAAATCATGATTCACCATGCCCTTCCATTCAAAACCCCTCATAACCACCTGTGTATACTTGAAAAACCAAGTGAAAACACAACCTTTCACTCTGTTATTGAAGCACTCTCATTTTCAAAGTATAAAACTTTGTTGACCTGCAACGCAACCATCTACCTGGATACCCAACGAGATTTATGGAAAAATGCAAAGCTAGATGTTAAGGACACAAAGCCCTTAGCTATTAATTCATCCATAAGGGGAATTCCAGTTACTGTCACACCTCAAACCATTTCAGAGGTTTTTGAATTGAATGATACAACAGGTAAAACCTCCTTTCCAAAGGCTGAGTATCAAAATGATTTCGTTGAGAGAGGGTATGAGGAACAAATGAAAAATGATACTTTACAAAAGGGCAGTTTTCCACCTGCCATGAGGTTTTTAGTCCATACTCACCTCATTTGTGTTTCAAATAAGACCACAGCTTTAAATGAAATTCCATTCAAAATCCAATACTTGGGATATGCTATTTTGTAACAAGAAAATTTTAACTACTCCCAAGAGATTTTTAATGATATGGTTAAAAATATTAATAATATAAAAGAAAATAAAAACCATTTCTATTATTTCCAAGGTTTTTAAGTTTTTATTTACAAAATAATTTTTTAAAGGATAATGCACATGTGCTTATCCAAGGAAAAACTCTTCAAATAAACAACCTATCTTATGAAACTTTCACAAGGTTGTCAAAACCTTCAAAAACACAAACAGAGCAACCTGAGCAGAATTTAGCTGAGACAACCTCTGCTCCTCAAGCTGTTGCTGTTGAGCCCACTGCTCATGGTGATCACAACAGCAGACCCACTGTTGTGAAACCCACACCAAAAATCACCAAAAAGCCCAAACAGAAAAAATTACAAAAGCTCCCCAAACCCACCAAAAAGGTAACTCTGGAAGATGAGATCCCAGAGATTATACCTGTGACAACACCAAAGTCACCAATAACCACTGCTGCTACTTCCTCACAGCAGTTGGAAGAGAGATCTCAACCTGAGCCTAAAACTCCTCCTGCATCCTCTCAAAAGGATCAGGTTGTATCCTTAGGGACACCACATTAAGAAGCAATGGATTCACTTGAATCTATCTTCCACAGCCCAGCTCCCCGGGCAAATTCTCTTTCTACCCCTATCCTCACTACACAAATTCCCCCACAAATTCCACCATCAACAACACCTTTGTTGGATGCACTTAATATGGACCAGACACAAATCAGTTCTTCTCAACCACCTATCAATGAGAATATACCTCAACAAGTGACTGAGTCTGGTTCTTCTATCATTGCTAACCCACCAACAACTGAGGAGGTTACACCCCTTGAGTTACAAGTAACTCTTGGTGGTAGTGCAAGTGGAGCAGCAACTACAGGCGTTGAATCCACTGATTTACACTTGGCCAGATGTTTCATCACTCAGACTCCCTTGAAGGCAATTTCCTCTTTTGGAACCAAAGTGACTACTAGTGAGTATCCAGTACCCACTGGTGTGTTTACAATGGTATCCTCTGCTGAGCTAAGAAGTCCCTAGTACCAAGAACAAGGGGCATCAATGGATGACTTTTGGGAAACTTACCCTAAGTCAACTGTTGATACAACCACTGCCAGTGGGAAATCAGATGATCCCATTAAGTTGGGTGATGGTTTAAAATACAAAGAATTGATGGAGATGGTTGATAAAATTAATACATCTGTTGCAGAAATCAAAATTATGCTGCAACAGTTGTTACAATCTCAAAAGGTTACACCCCCTGCTGCAACACCTACTCATTCTCCCACTGAGCTTTGGAATTTATTACAACCTATGCTTTATCAACAAAGGCAATATGTTGATCAACAGCACGAAATTCAGCTCCAAATATTCAGAAACATGATGGAAGCTAGGTACAAAGATACACAAGCAGATATCAAGGCAATCAAGGCCCATTTGCTGAAAACCACTGGCACTTCTCCTCCAACAGTTGTTTTTGTTGAAAACCCTGATGACGCCAAAAAAAGGGGAGAAGGGTAAAAAGGGAAAAGAAGGTTTATATCTGCCATCAGATTCAATGTTTAAACTTTTGGTAAAAATCCCAAGGCCAGATGGATCAAAGACGGTTGATGTGACTCTAAATGCCTTTGCTGAAGAAAAACCAAGGTTAAAAGAGAAAATGGAAAGAAAGGGAGAGAAAAGATTTGAAAGAGAAAAAAAGTTATGATGGAAAAGGAAGAACATTGTACTTCTAAAACCAAAAGAAGACAACCTACCAGAAAAGTAAGCCAACCCAAAACCACACCTTCCAAAACCACCAAACATACTCCTCAAATCCCTAAAACTCCCTCACATCAAACTCCCAAACCAACAAATGTTTAGACACCTGTTGTATCAATAGTTGTTAGTATTTTAGTGGTTTCAACAAATGTTATTCCAACCACTACCATCATCATCACTTCATTAACCATTTCCATACCAAAAACATCACCACCATCACAAAAACCACCTGCCAAAAAGCAGAAGACAACTGCTGACACATCAGCAGTTGTAGTGACAACAGTGGTTGAAACACCAGTCGTTTCAACAGTTGTTAGTCAGTCACCTATCACCACAAACATCACCACTGAGTCCACAAACACACCACCAACCTCTCCAAAGCATAAAAGGAGAAGGGTTACAAACATTGTACTGGAAAGATGATACTTCCCCACCTCCAACATCTTCACAAACTCTGACCTTAGCCACAATTCCAAACCCTTTTCCACTCTCTTCATTTCAAGCTCTGAATCCAAACACTGCCCTAGTTCCTGTGGGAGTCCAATATCCACTAGATCTTCCAGCAGTCAGAGAGGAGATCAAATCCTTCTACTCTGAAGATGACCCTACAAAAAGGAAACTCCCATCTCTCTAAGGTTATCGTTTGCCAAGAAACATTGAAGAATACTTGAAATTAAAGGCCAAACAAGCAGAGGATATATCTCAAAGAGATACAAAGGGAAAGTCTGACAAAGAGATTCAAAGGAATTTGTAGTACCTGCTCACCAAAGTCAGAACCTTAGAGCAGTTCTCAAAAGATGTCTGTTAGAAATTATCAGAGAAAGATGATGAAAGTATGAGACATGATTACGTAAAGTACATCATGGCATACAAGATGTACAGGGCAGAGAAGCATCAGTATAAATAGTGGACCATCAGTGAACTTAAGGAGGAGATTGCTAGAATTCGAAAGATGATTGAAAACAAGGTAAAGCAAACCCCTCCAGTCTGGGCAAAGTACAAAAAGAATGTGTAAGAAAGAGCTTTAAAGCTGAAAAGAATGAAAGAAGAGCTCATAGCTGCTGATTATGGGTCAAGGAACCAGGTCACAAGATGGACAGAGGTAAAATTGTTAGATACCTATAAAAGGTTGGAAGAGTTGAGGAAGAAAGATCCCAATGCTACCAAAAAGCCTGATTATCCAGAAACAGTTCCAGTAACAGTGGTTCTAGTCAAACAAAAGTTACCCATTAGAAGATCCAATGCTCCACCTGCTGCCATCCTTTATAAAAGAAGGAAATAAAACTAGATGGATGCTGAAACCAAAGAAGACAATGCTCAAGAAGAATACATCATGAAAATGGTTCTTCAGACACTTATGGAAGAAGAACAAGACTTAATACAATCTCAAGACTCTGCCAAACCTGTTATCACCGGGCCTCCATCTCCAAACTCATCAACAACAAAAACTCTCCCAAGAAACCTATTCAATTAAAAAATACTAAAGTGGAAGTCTAATCAAAAGACCCATGCATTGACTTTGCTCAAATCCAATGGGAAAGTGGAGCATATATCAAGGGAACAAGCACTTGTCCTAGGTATTGAAGTGTTGGATCGTTGTGTGACCCGAATGAGTCAATCAGAAGAGTTTATGATCCATACCAAAGGCGGAATCAATGATATAGACGTGAAACAGCTTAATTCATCTTAATTATCCTTTTATTAATGATTTCAAAGCAATCCTGCTCGTTTGACAAACTGGCAGCACCTCGGCTCTAAAATCAAGACCGTTACAAATGAACCAACCACTCAGCTATTTATAGGGAGTGGTATTTCGCACGAAATTGGCACATGCTATTTCCTGCGAAATAGCGATGTGTTATTTCATACGAAATAGGTTAGTGCTATTTCGTGCGAAATTACCCAATCACACACAAACCCTAAATTTGATCCAACTGAGTACTGGTTTATCCTATCTTGACACAAGTGTTGGTGTATATGTCTGTCGACTTCATCTTGT
This sequence comes from Helianthus tuberosus, assembly GCA_030545235.1. Classification (NCBI taxonomy): domain Eukaryota; kingdom Viridiplantae; phylum Streptophyta; class Magnoliopsida; order Asterales; family Asteraceae; genus Helianthus; species Helianthus tuberosus. Next base: position 14,459 of record JARYGA010015057.1, read on the forward strand.
ATCGAGTCTAGTATTAGAATTGATAGATCAGGGCGCGTTGTACGCGAAAACTAGGGTTTGGGTGGTGTTTTGAGCTAATTCCGCTTGAAGGAGATAATTCCGCTTGAAGGAGGTAATTCCGCTTGAAAGAGGCATGTGCAGTTTCAAGCGAAATTAACTTGGTTAAGTTCGTTTGAACTGACACCTTGACACTTTCAAATGGAATTAGATCCCCTATATATACCTCCCAAACGAAATCCTTTGGAATGTTTATGATTCCGGTACCGAACTGCTGCGGACGCGTCGTTTGATCTGTATTGCTGTTATATCAATAAAACAAGGCGTTTAAGAGTGAAACAAGCTGTTTTACAAGTCTGTTTCTTTGTTTCCGCCTCTGAAACAGACAATAACTCTTATGATTGACTCATTTGGGTCACGGACCGATCCTACAAGTGGTATCAGAGCTCAGGAAGAAGAGTTCTTGCCAAAACAGACTTATTTTCTGACTTCTACACCTTCTTTTTGACATTGAACTAGTTTTCACGGTCAAAATTTATTGAATTTCACATATTAAGTGCGAAAATGTGTTTTAGTGAATCCTTGAGAATATTGGACCTTAATTCAGCTTAAAAATGGTAAAATTCTTAATTCCGTTTGAAAATCAGATCGCATATGATGACCTCAGCAGCATTTCAAACAAGATTAGGACCTGATTCTGCTTGAGTTTGCTATTCCGCTTGAAAAGTAGACCTAATTCCGTTTGAAATTACCTAATTCCGTTTCAGAGGGTAATTTCGTTTGAGTCGGTTCAAACGAAATTAGGTAATTCCGCTTCAAGTTGGTATTCCGTTTGAATGTGTACTTGTTCAAATGAAATAAGTGATTCCGTTTCAAGGTGATTTTGTTTGAGGGTGTTATTTCGTTTCAAAAGGGTGATTCCTCTTCAACAGTAATTCCGTTTGAGAGATAATTTCGGTTGAGACTTGATTCCGTTTGAGATTGGTATTCTGTTTGATACTTGTATTTTTGTAAAAAATTTCCCGAAACATGGACGAGGAATTCTACAATGCGTTTGCTACACCGATTGCACCTGTTACTGCTGCCGAAACAATGTAAAGTGAAAATGAAACAGGAACTTATCAAAAACCACCTAAGCTAATGTTCATTGAAGATTTTAAAGGTTGGAAAAATCGATTTGAGAACTGGGTGCAAGCATATAAGTTTGACGCGTGGTGTGCTTTACACAAAGATTATGAGAAACCGAAAAATGAGCGTGGGCTTGAAAAAGCTTTTTGTGATTTTTCAGAGAATGATAAATTGAAGTATACAAGTGAGAAAATGATGATTAGTCTTCTACAACAAGCAGTAAAGGAAGATATATTTGTCTTGCTTCAACATGAGGATACTGCTAGATCGATTTGGAACGCATTGATTCAAAAGTTCAAAGGAAGCGCAGATATGATTAAAAACAAAAAGGCGTTATTAAAGAAATCATTTGATATGTTTGCAGCTTTCGATCATGAAACAACAAAGATGACCAATGATAGATACTGTCACTTGGTATTGGAAATGGGAAGATTCGACATTAAGAAATATGATGATGAATGGGTTAATAAACTAGCTGATGCGCTACCACAACATAAGTGGGGAACTTATTTGATGATTGTGAAACACATGACGAAGTCTGAGAATATGAATTTGGCACAGTTTATTCAAAAGAATGAAGAGCACGAGTTGGATATTCAGAAAACGGCAATCATGAAGAATCCAAATGCTCAACAAGATGTCAGTTTATATTACAGAGGGAACAAGTTTGAGGCTACCCCCAGCCCTAGCCCAAAGATCCAAGCTGGTTTCAGTGCTAATACTTTGTCTGGAACAAAGGGAAGTACCATGACACAAATTGGTGGATCTTTGTCTTCATATTCAAGCTTTGATCCAAACTTTACAACATCAAGTCCTCAACAACAGAATTCTACAAATCTGCAGTGCAATGTTACCTTAAACATTCAAAATGGTCAAAATATGTCTCCTAAAATAGCAAAACAACACATGGCATCACTAGTTGCTATGTTGGAATCATATGAAAGCTTGATTAGTGGAAGAATTGGAAATCCGATGCTTACAAAATAAGATTATAATCAAATTGATGCAGAGGAACTTGAGTTGATGGATGTGAAGTGGTGTTTGGCTAGTGCTTGTAGGAGGGCAGAACAGTTTTAACAAATTACTGGTAGAGATGAGTTTCGAGGAATGACTACTTCTCTGTTAGGTTTTGACAAATCAAAGGTTACCTGTTTTCGTTGCAAAGGAAAGGGACATTTTAAACGAGAATGCAAAAACAAAGAAGCAACTGGAAGACAAGATGGAGAGAATGATTATTATCAAAAGTCAAATTTTCATCAGATTGATCAATAACCACAAATTCTTAAACAACCACAAACTACTCATGCACGTCCCATTGAAGAGAAAAGAGCTTTGTTTGGTATAATTGATCAAGATGATGAATTTGTTGCAGGGGGATTTAGCTGGGATAAATACATTCCACCAGGTTCAGGTCGAGTTGCTAGAATTCTGGGTGAAGATGAGGCTAGTCAGAAAAGAATCCCGATTTTTCCAGATCTAAGAAGTGATATTGATACCGATGATGAGGAAGAATATATTAACAAAGCTAGAAAAGGCATAGATCCTGACAGTTTTGAAGATAAAGTTGAGATGCTGAATCAGAAGAAGATTGCCAGATAGAGGAGAGAGCTGGAAGCAGCAAAAATATCGCTGATGAAAAGGCAAAGACGGAAGCTGGAGAAGCTAATGTTGAACCAGCAACTGAGAAAGTAGTAGAAAAAATCCTTGAAGTGGAGAAAGTGGTGGAAAAAAGAGTTGAAGTTGAAAGAATAGTCGAAGTTGAGAAACTTGTCGAACTAGAGAAAATTGTCGAATTAGAAAAAAATGTTGAAGTTGAGAAACTCGTTGAAGTTGAAAAGACTGTCGAGGTTGAAAAGATAAGTAAAAAAATGATTGAAGTTGAAAAACAATGTTTGAAGTGTTTAGAATTTTGCAAAGTTTGTGAGGAGAAAGATAAGAAGATTGCTGATTTGGAGAAGATTAAAGAAGATTTACTGTCTGATTTGAAGTATGTAAAAGAGCCGTATGATGTTTTGAACAAGACAGTTGATGGTTTGAACAAAACAAATCGAGAGGTTGATGCTGCTATGACAATGATGAGCTCAACATTAATGACAAAGCAGAGTGTCATCAATGAGTATATCGAAGATTGTGCTAAGTTGAAGCAGGAGTTGGAACTTGAAAAGATTGAGAGTGAAAGGATTAAACGATTACTGTTGAGTTATACTACTTGTGATTATTTGATTGATCGTGTTTATCCTACTGCTGCAGGTCTTGAAGCATTTCAAGATAAAGAAACTAAAGAGGATACTGGTAAGAAACCAAGTGTCAAATATAACAAGTGTCCGCCCCCGATTTGGAATAGTTATTCTCCCAGAAAGCCAAATGAGGAACGTTTAAATAAGACTCTCAACATCAAGTTAAAGTCTGAAATCATTGATGAATTACCAGACAATATTGATGTCACATTCACAGCGTCTGACACTAATCATGAGTCTGAGTTGTTAAAGAAAGTGGTCGATCAGGTGTTGGATATGGATGAAGAGTCAAAGTCGGAGTCTAAATCTGAAAGTTCGAAATCGTCAGAAAAGAGTCCGAGTTCACCGGTTAAACGGGTTTACAATAAAGAATTCTTGTTATCAAAATCTAATTTGAATGATGGATTAATCAAAGTGGCATATACTTTGAAAGATTCAGACAAATTATATTTTGATGAAGAATTTCCAATAAGAAGTGTCAAATCTAAAATGATCAAACAGGTTTTCAAATTAACAGAAATTAATATTTCTTAAATAAAAGATGTAAATCTTGCTAAAAAACCTAAAAAGTACACTTCAAGAGTTCAACAGAGATTGAACAAGAAAAAGGGTTACAGTTCTGGTTCAGGTGTAACGCCCCGCGTTTTCATAACTTTCCATATTTAGAATCCATTGTTCATATTCCTATTTTTGGAAACTTGGGATCCTAGCATTCGTTGTTTCGTTTTAATCGTCGAAAAATCTTCTATCTTTAATTTAATTTGTCATAAAAATAATTATTTATCTAATCCCATTTTACTTAATTAATTAAATTAATTAATTTTATAATGTAAAAAGTTTATTTTTATAATAAATATAAGTTAGTCTAGTTAGTTGGTAAAGTTAGTAAACTAACCTAGCTAGTTTTGGTTGTTAAATTAATTCTTTAAAATAAAAATTTACATAACTTAACCAAACTAAATTAAACCACAGGGACCATACTGGCTTTTTCTAAAACTGAAATGTTAAAACCCTAATCCCTCTCGTTTATAAGTGCAGTCACACACTAACAACCCTAACCTTCACTATCACCTTATGTTCTTTCATTGTTTGCCATTTCAAGAATTCACACCAGACCCATTCCCCTTCCTTCTGCTCCTTCATCTTCAAGATAGTGAGCCCTAAACATCATCACCACCATAACCGGTAACCCCCTTCATCTCCTCTCCCTCGCCCTGCGCAAACAGCCGACCACCACCACAGTGGCGGCGGCGCACAAACAACAGCAGCAACAGTCGCGTTCTTGCGACTTAGAAGGTGGTGGTGCACGGCGGTAGCCGGCGTCGATAGAGACGGTGGTTCGAGTCCGGCCGATGACAGAAACGGTGGCGCGACCACTGTAGCGGCGGCGACGGCAAGGTGGGTTCAGCTCCGATTGGTTTTCGTTTCAGGTCAGTCGGTTCAGTCCCGGTTCCGTTCAGACTTTGTTTTGACTTCATTCGATTCAAGTTGCGTGCAGATGGTTTCGTTTCGGATTATGAACAGTCTCGGTTCAGCTTTGGGTCTCGATTCGGTTCCCATCTGGTTATCAGTCGACTCGGTTCTTTGTGGTTCGAGTTCCGTTTCCAGATTTGGTCGGGCTTCCGTCGGGTCAACAGAAGTCCACGACTGGCCAACAGTCATACTTGTCCGGTTCAGTTTCGTGTTCATTCTGGTTCCGTCAACGGGCTGCTCGGTTCAGTTTTGACTCGGTCAAACCGAGTCAATTTGGTCAAGCTGGTCAACTGTCGATCTAATACTCGGTATGATCTTAAGTGACGTCAACGTTTTTATTATTACTGTTCATGTATGTTTAGTTGCTTGAAACTTGTATAAAACTCGTATAGAACTCGTTTAGTTACGTAAAACTTGTATAAAACTCATGTAAACCCATATATGATTTCGTTATAAAACTTGTAGTTGATTGTTGAATTTTTTTTTGTCAAATAAATCGACAACATGTGTTGTTGGGATCGACCAAAAATAAAGGAAACTCTGCCCGTTTTTCGTAAAATTCCGTAAAACAAAACGGGTAAATTTTGTAAAACGAAACCTATCAATTCGGCTATTTTTTTATGAAATAGATATAAAGGCATAATTATTTTTATTTTTGGACAACCTTTCAATAATACTTTTGAAAGAATTAATTTAGAAATATTACTAAAACTATATAAAAAACACAAAAGTCAGGTGATTGCCTTGAAAAAGGACATCACTGAGTATGAGAGACGAGTTGCTCAAGCGACAGTTAAGAATCAAGATTTAAAAGCTAAACTTGAAACTTGTCAAAACACAGTTTTATAAATGAAAAAAATAATTTTAGACAAAGATAACTTGATTCTTGATCTGTAGCGAAAACTTGAGAAGTTCAAAAATTCGTCAGATGTGATGAATTTTTGCATAAACAATCTTCATCTCAAAGATTCAGATGATGGGATGTTAGGTATTGGTTACAAGAAGGTTCCTCCACCTACTAACCACAACTATACATCAACACCCTCGATTGATCCTGATATTTCAAATTTCATTCCAACTGCTCCAATGACTGTTGATCCTTTGAGTGAGGAAGAGTCTGAATCCGAATCTGAATCGAAATCAGAACAAAAGCGTTCGAATGATGCTAAAAGAAACGAAATTGATTTAAGCAAAATTGAGAATTTCATTAACTCAAAGATTTTAGAAGCCTTAAATCAAGTTCAAAATGTTCAAATGTCAAATCCTAACAACAAAGGAAAAAAGAGTATTAAAAACATTCCAAAAACCAACTTTGTGAAAGGCGAAAGCTTTAACAAAGAAGTTGAAAAAATTGAAAAAGATTCAAATTCTGAATTTGTGAAACAAAAAGGCTCAAACGAACGTCCCCGAATGGTCAAAGTGAGGATGATCAAAAAGAAAAGATTGATAAACGACGATTCTACAAATGTTGTTTGAAAGGACATTTAACTGTAAATTGTCCAAATGACAATGGAAAGAGTCGTGTTGATCTTGATCTTGATAAACCTTTTGTCACCAAACAACAAAATGAACCTAAAAAGATTGAAAAGAAAAGTGGTAAAACTCAAAGGGTAGAAAAACCTAAGGTTGTAGAACAAGAAAGCAAACCAATTTCTAAACCAAAGGTTAAAAATAAAAAACAAAAGGACCAGGAAACCGATTTTTCGGATGATGGTAGCAGTCATGGTTCAGATCGTGGATCAAAAAGTTCTTCTGCAAAACGTGAAAGTCATCAGAGAACCCCTACTCGACGACCAACTCATGTAATTTTCTGACCACAAGAACAATATCATCAATTTGGAGGTTCTTGCAACCACAATGTTAGACCTCATGCTCGAAATCACTATGTTGATAACCGAAACATTTCACCGACCAGATTTCATGGTCAAAGACAACATTCTGGATACCACCAACGACATGCTTTTCATGATAATGAGCAACCAAGGTTTGATAGAAGTTTTAGACCTCAACACAGTCAAGACTTCAGATATCAAGACTCTTGTAATCGTTTTAGTGGAAATTATGGGTATAATAACTGTTCTGTTGGTACACTTTATGTGGACGCGACTCGACTCGGTTCGATTCGGTTCGGTTCGACCCTTTTAGGTTCGGCTCAAGTCCGACGTCACGTCATTCCTCCGTCGTGCGCCCCAGAGTTCGACACGCGAAGCACGGAGAGCCGCAAACCAATTCCCGTTTACACATCATCATGACATCATCATGATGATGTCATGATGATGTCACAAAGTTGACTAATCCTTATATCCTGATCGTTATGCAATTCACGTACATGTTTGGGCCAATCAACTTTGTGATTAAACTCATGTTGGGCCGAAACTATTTACTTGGGCCACTTGCATTTGCATTTGGCTGCTACATCTTGGACGAAGACCAGGCACATCAAAGTGACGAAATCACTTTGATTTCGTCAAGATATTATGGCGAAAACACACATGTTGGCGAAATCAGACGTGTGACGAAATCACATGTGATTTCGTCGAAGTCCTTCGATTTCGTTGAGACCTTTGGTGTTCATCGATGGGTTTTCTACTGGGACTGGATTTCCTCATGTTGTTAGTATAAATACCCAGACATCAGACAGAACACAGAGACAAGTCTGAATGGATTTGAGAGCGAACACATTGTAACACACACACTGAGAGTTTACAGAGACCATTTTTCAACACCGTATTGTAACCGTTTTCTAGCATTAATACATTGAGTGTTAATCGTTGAATATTGTGTCTTACGTGTTCGTAACTTGGTTTAACTTACCCGTTTGGATTCCGCACTTTTAGGTTTGTCGAAAAACAGGTAACAGAGGTTACTCGATCCTCCGGGTGGACCTACAATTGGTATCAGAGCATTGGCTCGATTCCTTGTTAAAACCAAGTTGTTTTCTTGTGTTTTCAAAAAGATTTTAATGTGTTTTTCTTAAAAGCTTGAGTTTAAAGATTATATTTTTCTGAAAGACTATGATTCGTACGATGATGAACCAGATGTGAGTGATGAGGATAAATCTCTTGAGAAGAACAAAGGAGTAGAAGTGCCTTTTGAGAATCACATTCTGTGTGATCCTCCTACTCCTGTTGTGCAATCAACTGGTGCTAAACAAGAGATAGATCCTATCACTAAGACAGTGTCTACCATTAAAAGTGATAACGTGTTGTATACTTTAGTTGGTGATGACAAAATTTATTCAATCACAGCTTTTCCAATTAAAAATGTCAATCAATCTTTGATTGATAAAGTGTTTGAAGATACTACCAGTAATTTTTTGGTAAAGGGGATCCCGAGAGTTTCAGTAACTCAGTGTGATCCGATTCCAAAAGCTGAAGTTAGAAGAAAATTTGGAAATCAAAAATCACCAAGGAAGCAACAACCTATCGCTTTTAAGGGTAAACAGCAACAGCAACGAGCTCAAAATTCTAAAAGTTCACAACCGAAGGTTGAGACCAAAGGAGCTCGTTTCAAGAAGAAAAACAATGATGTTAAATTTGTAACATCCAAGGGTACTGACAAGGTGGAGACTTTTGAAAATAAATCAAACACAGATTTTGTTCAAAAAGTCAGAATTTTAAAGCATAACGCTCAAAATTATTACACCCAACACACAAACGGGTGTGATGAAGGAACAAGTACCTCTGGGTCTACAGGTTCAACACGTGAAAGTCAAACCGGATCTCCCAAGTTTGTTGAGAGGAGAACATGTTTCAAATGTGGGGAGTTTGGCCACATTATCAGAAATTGCACAATCTCTCCAAAACCAAATTTTGTAGAAAGAGCCCCTTCTGAACAAGGTCACTCACAAATTCGTCCTGTTTCTCCAAAACATGATAAACGCACTATTAAAGAACATGAAACAAAACAACGACATAAGAATGTGAAGGTGATCGAAAAGGCTTTAAAACCGGAAAATGTTAAAAGGAAACCAAGTTCACAACAACCGTTAAAACCAGAAATTGTAATTAATACACAATCTGGTAAACGGAAACAAGCTTGGAAACCGAAAACAGGTGAAGGTTCAGGGGGAGGCGTGAAATTTGAAAATCATCAAGAGATTGAAATTACATTTCTTGATTCTCAGGGGCAACCCAAGTCTATGAAGGCTTGGGTCCCCATCTCCATCTAATCTCTATGTGAGTGTGCAGGATTTTCCAGGAGGAACTTTCGATAGTCATAGGATTATTGATAGTGGAATGTTCATGCACAAGATCGGCGACAAAAGATATTGTTGCCTTTGATGGAGAGAAGAAGAAAAGGGAAACAGAGTTGTCTGTTGACAGAAATTGATAACTTCGAGAAAATGCAAATCATTCCAAAAGTGTGATTGTTCAAGGCTTTAATCGGGTCCCCAGGATAGATTCTATCAAAATGTACGCACCTGCAGCACGTCTGATGTTCAAAATCAACAAGATGAACGTGCAGTGTACATTTCTTCGCAGTGTGATTAAAGAAAATGTGTTTGTTGAACAAACCAACTGGGTGTGTGGATGCCTTGGCGTGGATTAAACAACCGCACACTACTTCTCTAGAGAAAGGCAAAGACCTTCGCTGGTGCAATGTGGAAGACCAGCCAGACCCAGAGGTCTATGATCTTGTTGCTGTGAAGAGATTTCTCAGTAGCTACAACATCGACCTTGATATCCACACCGGGTGGATATCAGTTTAGGAGAGCGCTCAGATTCCTTGCAATGCACGAAGCAGTTGCAGGATACGGTTTTAATTTTTAATCTCTCCTATACTTGTCGATATTTAAGCTGCTTTATGAATTATTATCCTCTCGTACAACACTCTTTAACCTGACACGTTGAACTCGAATATCACCTCACACGTGATTGTTTCACTATGAAACTCGTCAATGTTGTCATGGTCCGCACCGCTTACAGACGTGCCAACTCATATTTCCTAAATTCGATAAATCATTTCTGATTAAATTAATTTTGGTAAACGACATTGAGGTAAAACATGAGTTAACCAGCATCGGGAAATCCTTTTTTGTAAATATCTTTGTGTCTTTTAAATTTATCTTAGTTTGTTGATTTTAGGGGGAGTAAATCCAATTTTGAAAAATCAAAAAACATCAAAAATTTCAAAACGCAAAAACATTAGAAAAACAAAAATGAGTTTCCTGGCGAGAAAAGGAGAAAATGATAGTAAATTAGTGGTCTGTTGAAACCTCTTCGAACTGAAATGCAAAATGAAAAATGTTAAGCAGCTCTATATAAGATGTATTGGTAGGCTCACAATCATTTTAAAGTGTGCAGGGTGATATAAATCTTAAATCGATTGAAGACCAGGTGGGAACCGCTCATTGGCATATGGTCTTAGTACCAAAATTTCGTTTGATTGATTGCCGAGGTTCTGAGATATTCGGTCTTTATGCTGTTTTATCTTCTGGGTATCATGGTTGTATCAAACCGTAAAAATAATGGAGACGAAGTCTAGATCTTCCATGATACTATACATACGTGTACATATTGCATTCGACCTCAATAAGTGCTCAACAATCGCATGTCCAACAAAACAAGTGATAATATATCACATTTATCCGGGAGTCAAGTTCGTCTCTCTGCTGTACGAAAGTACTGACCTGTTCATGGACTTGCTTTTGGGCCCTTCATGCATCTGAAAATCAAGTTCCTCATAAATAAGTGATTCTATCACATAGGGCTTGTTTTCAATCCAAATAAGTGAGTTTCTCACATCTTTTATACGGTCAAATGGATGATAAATGGTATACTCACCGATAAGATGAACTCTCGCGCATGCCCTAATACGGGAATATGTCGTGTGTGGATGAACACCGGTCGGTAAGTATAAATCATACCTTAACGTATCCCCTCGCCATGATTACATCTGATAAGTTGAGCTTAAGTGGACAACAATACCGATAATTGTTATAGGATGCTTATCTAAATGTTAACTAATTGAACAAAAAGATCGTTTTTGCATGACCGTACACTGATATGATTCTCTTTCCGTCGAAACTCGCAAAAAGAATGTCTGTAAATATTTGTTTACTGCTTTCAGTTTCTGCATCTTTGTATATATTGACTTATTGCTTTCCGTCTTTACATTTGAAAAATGAAAAATTCCATAAATATTTTAGGTATGTTTTAATATAAACTTTATAAAAGCCAAAAAGATTTTGCTTCTAGTTTATTTTTTATTGACCGATGTTGGAACTCGAGTCTATCCTACCCAAAATCCTGATTGTAAGTCGGAAAACAATTGCACCTTCATAAACTGTCGAAGTTAACAAGTTTTGAAAGTAAGCGATTAAAATTGATCATTTTCTAAACTTTCAAACTGTTGTCGGTCGGTGTTTGATTGAGATTTGATCTCATATGTGTCATTTGTTTAATTTTTCTATATTCTAAGAGGGTGTTCTCATTACGTGTTTAGCTTTCTTGTATGTGCAGATGCGAAATCAGAATCAGCTAAAGGCGAAGAGAACGTGTCAGATGACTAGCCGTAAAGTGAAGACACGCGTTGATGCAATCAGAAGATCAAGATGATCGGGTTGCAGTTGATCACTCATCAACACCTCAAGGATCTAAAGTTTTGAAGTCCAAAAGATTCACGAGCAACATTCAAGGGGGAGTTTGTTGATACACTCCCTGATTGTGTCACGTGAAGACTTTGAAGATCCTCCGACATGAAAGACATGGAAGACGAACCATCACGAGTAGCGTCCAAGGGGGAGTTTGTTGGTACACTTTATGTGGACGCGACTCCATTCGGTTCGGTTCGGTTCGACCCGGTTAGGTTGGGCTCAAGTCCGGCGTCACGACATTCCTCCGTCGTGCGCCCCAGAGTTCGACACGCGAAGCACGGAGAGCCGCGGACCAATTCCCGTTTACACATCATCATGACATCATGATGATGTCATGATGATGTAACAAAGTTGACTAATCCTTATATCCTGATCTTTATGCAATTCACGTACATGTTTGGGCCAATCAACTTTGTGATTCATGTTGGGCTGAAACCATTTACTTGGGCCACTTGCATTTGTATTGGGCTGCTACATCTTGGACGAAGACCAGGCACATCAAAGTGACGAAATCACTTTAATTTCATCAAGATATTATGGCGAAAACACACATGTTGGCGAAATCACATGTGTGACGAAATCACATGTGATTTCGTCGAAGTCCTGCGATTTCGTTGAGACCTTTGGTGTTCGTCGATGGGTCTTCGACTGGGACTGGATTTCGTCTTGTTGTTAGTATAAATACCCAGACATCAGACAGAACACAGAGACAAGTCTGAATAGATTTGAGAGCGAACACATTATAACACACACACTGAGAGTTTACAGAGACCATTTGTAAACACCGTATTGTAACCGTTATCTAGCATTAATACATTGAGTGTTAATCGTTGAATATTGTGTCTTACGTGTTCATAACTTGGTTTAACTTACCCGTTTGGATTCCGCACTTTCGGGTTTATCGGAAAACAGGGAACAGAGGTTACTCGATCCTCCGGGTGGACCTACATGTTCTCAAACTCTGCACAATCCTCAATTTATGGGTGGACATTCTGATAATTACCGAGGTGGGAATGTTAGAAACAACAATGAAGTTGGTTATTTCAAAGAATTTTTGTTTTTTGATGAATTTGGACAACCAAACACCTTCACGGCTTGGGTCCCATATTCAAACTGATTTCCTATTTGCTAATGCAGGAACAACTGAAGAAAGCTATCTATATTGGGTATATGGATTGTGGTTGTTCCAGCCATATGACGGGGAACAAAGAATTGTTATCAAATTTAAAATCTATTCGAGGTGGTTATGTTAACTTTGCAGGTGAAAATGGTGGTTATATCACCGGTGAAGGTTCTGTGTCCAAGGGCAAGATCACCTTGCACAAGGTGAACTATGTTGAAGAACTGAAGCGTAACTTGCTGTCAATATCTCATATTTGTGATAACAAGTATACAATGCATTTGATGGATAAGGCTTTTTTCATTCCTAAGCCAGGATTTGTGGTTCCTCGAGATTGGATTGTGATAAGAGCTCCAAGAGTAAACAACACCTATGTGATGGACATGCGTCCGATTGTTAACTCCTTTGGTCCGTCAATGTGTTTGCTTTCAAATGCAACAGAAGATCAATCTTTCCTGTGGCAACGAAAGATGGGCCATGTGCATAGACGAAAAATGAATCACTTGATAAAGAACAACTTGGTGTTGGGTGTTCCTTTACGTAGTTTCAATATGCATAGTAAATGTGAATTCTGTGAGAAAGGGAAAATCAAACATAAATCTCATAAGCCTAAACTCATAAACTCTATCCAACAACCACTAGAGCTGCTTCACATGGATTTGTTTGGTCCGATCCATGTAACTAGCATTGGTGGTATGTCTTACTGTTTGGTTATCACAGATGATTTTTTGAGATACTCGCCGATATTTTTCTTAAAATCGAAAGATCAAACTTTCAGCACTTTGTGAGATTTATTTAAAGAATTATAAAAAAAATTACTCATTACCCATCAAAAGAATGAGAAGTGATAACGGAACTGAATTTAAAAATCAATATATGGATGAGTTATGTCGTGATATGGGTATTATTCATCAGTTTAGCGTTCAGTATGTTCCTCAACAGAATAGAGTTGCTGAAAGGAAGAATAGGACCCTTATCAAGGCTGCAAGAACCATTCTCCTAGAATCCAAATTGCATGTGTTCTTTTTGGACCGAAGCTGTAAACACTGCATGCTATGTGCTGAATCATGTGCTTATAGTGAAACAGGAAGATAAAACTTGTTATGAACTTCTTGAGAAAAAGAAACCAAATTTGAAAGGTTTTTAGCCTTTTGGGATGAAGTGTATGATCCAACGGACATCGGATACTCCAAAGTTTGGGGAGATCTAAGAAATTGGTTTCTTCCTAGGTTTTGATTTAGGCTTTCCGAACAAACAAGTATACAATGTCAAGAAACAGATGGTGGAAATAGTCTTTGATATAACTCCTTTGAGTTATGATCCTCCACCATTTGAGTTTGGTCCCAACACTAGTTACCAATATGAAAAGTTGTTTGATTTTTTTGCTTTACCTGATTTAACAGATGATGAGACTGAACTAGTGTACTGACACTTGATCGACAAAAAGGAAGTGGATGCAGGTTGGCGTACCAGCATTCAGACAAATGTCTCTTCAAATAGTTATTCAGGAGTAAACATTACCAACACGTCAAATGTAAATGATGTCGGTGCCACTCAGACCTCCAATGATGCGGATTCAAGCGATTCCGATGATGACGTCGAAGCGGCTCAAACTACAAATGGTGATCTTTATGTTGATTTTCAACATATCCAAATGTTGGTACGTCTTCTTCAAATGTTCAAGCATCTAGTAATGCATCTGTTATGGGTGAGATCCAGTCAAATTTAGGTACAAATCTACAAGTTCCAGCTATTCCTGTTACTCGGACAAATATGAATTATCCTATTGATAATGTTATCAGAGATCCGCGTAGAGGAATAATGACTTGAAGTAGCAGTATTAATGATATGCAGTGTTTGTTCATAAAAATCAAAGAGAAAGAGATCTACAGTTTAAGCCTGCATGAGTGCTTTATTTCAAAGATAGAGCCGAAAAACTACCATATGTCGCTGAAAGACAGGTCGTTGTGTGAGGCGATACAGGTAGGGTTGGCTCAGTTTGACAAGTTGAAGGTTTGGAACTTGGTAGATCTTTCTAAGGGCCAGCACACAATTAACACGAAATGGGTTTTAATGTAAAAACGATGATAAAGGCATCTTCGTCAGAAATAGAGCTCGTTTGGTGGTGCGATGGTTTAATCAGGAAGAAGGGATCGACTACACGGAAGCTTATGCGCTTGTGGCTTGACTTGAAGCAATTCATTTGTTCCTAGCCTTTGCTGCTCATATGCATATTAAAGTCTATCAGTTAGATGTCAAAAGTGCATTCCTTTACGGGAAGTTGCAAGAAATTGTGTATGTATCCCAGACGCCAGGTTTTGAAGCTCCAGAATCGTCGAACAAAGTTTACTTGCTGGACAAAGCTTTATACGGTCTTCATCATGCTCCTCGTGCCTGGTACGAGAAACTGTTAAAGCATTTGTTGGCAAACGAATTCACTCGTGGTGCAATAGATTCCACTCTCTTCATCTTAAAGAAAGGGGGAGATTTCCTGATTATGCAATTATATGGCGATGACATTATTTTTTGTTCTTCAAATGAGGAGCTTTGTAGGGAATTCAAACAAGTTTTGAAATCGAAATTTTAGATGAGTGCAATGGGTGAGGTGAATTTTTTACTCGGGTTGCAAGTGGATCAAGAAGTGAATGGCACGTATATTCATCAGACGAATTAAGTCCACGAGATCCTCAAGCGATTCAACATGGAAAATAGTGTGCCTTATGAAACTTCATTGTCTATCAATTATAAGCTGTCAAATGAAAAGGAAAAAGATCCTGAATTGGATCCTTCGGTTTATGGTGCAATGATTGGTTCCTTAATGTATCATACTGCATCTCGACCTGACATAATGTTTTTCGTATGTTTATGTGCTAAGTACAAAGCCACTTCGAGAGAATCGCATTTGAAACTCGTCAAACGGATTTTTCGATATCTTAAAGGCAATGCAAGACTTGGATTGTGGTATCTAGTCGAGGGAGGCTTAGATTTGATAGCATATGTGGATGCAGATTTTGGCTGGTGTCCGATCAACAGGAAATCAACCTCTGGTGGTGCTCAACTGCTTGGAAGGCGTCTGATATACTGGCAATTCAAAAAGCAACTTTCAGTGTCACTGTCCACATGTGAAGCAGAATACATCTCCGCTTAGAGTTGTTGTGCTCAAGTCTGTAGATACAACAACAATTGCAGGATTAGGGTTTGAATTATACACAAACTCCTATCATGGTAGATAATAATTTACCTATTTCAATAACAAATAACCCAGTACATCATTCACGCATAAAACATATAGATGTTAGGCATCATTTTATTCGTGATTGTGCTGAAAAAAGGTTTAATTGATGTAGTCAGAGTTGACACCTTAGACAACTATGCAGACCTGTTTACAAAGACATTCGATCGGACGAGGTTTGAGAACTTATTCCGAATGATCAGATGATAAACCCTGAGTAGGATGTGTAGGACCGTGTTTCGTGACCGAAACCGTGATTCGTGTGAGATCGGTTCAAGACGGGAGAGATTAGAAATGATAAACAAACAACTTTGTATTAATCCGGTAGTAAAACATTACAAATCGGCCTGATTACATGATAACCGAACTAATACCAAAGAAGTATACATCCGGGGAGAGACCAAGTGGTGATCTCTCCCGGTGAGGTCTCAAACCTCCTAAAAACTCCTGATGTTGCAAATGGCAAGGGTTTTCTATTTATAGTCACACCCCTTGTCTTGCAAACACACACGGTCAAACAAATAACCCTCTCGTTTGACCACTTCAAACGAGCGGGTCAATACACGTTCGTTTGACCGTTTCACTAACTATTACAAATTCAGCGTAAAATAATAACTAATCTATTCGACAAGCATCGGACACAAAATCTGCATCAACAAATTCCCCCTTGTCCGTTGCTGTCGAATGCTGAAAATGCAACTGCAATCGATCTTCAGTCAAGTATTCATCTTCTCTGTGTTAACAAATTCCCCCTTGACCGATGATCCAGGTAAGTAGTATCTTGATGCTCCTTGTATAATATTTCCCCCTTAAAGTACGCGTATCCGTGTTGGGTGTTGTGCAATTTCCTCACAAGGCTTAATTGACCGATCTTCCGCTGATCTTCCAATACTCCAACCGGCATTTGATAAGGGTTCCATTCTTTAAGAACTGCATCAAGTCTTGATCTGTCATAAGAACTTCATTTCATTCAAGCATACTACATTGATAGAGATTTCTGGTGAACTGTCTTCTGTAAACCGTCTTTGTGGAATCCACCAAGTAATGCACTTTAATCTTCAGCATCAACACTCAGGAAAGTCAGCTAGACCAAGTGTATCCCTTGCAAGCTCAACCAGCATGCTTAGTTGAACTACATCCAGATCTCATTGTCTCGCCTTTGTGAAGTTGACCACGTAATGCACTACGGATCTTCAGCATCAGTACTCAGGAAGTCAGCTTGACCAAGTACATCGTTTGCAAACTCAACGAATTGAGTTACCCCCAGATCCCTGTAAAATCCCAAGGAAACATCAAACCCAAAACCGAATCCTGCAGGTCTTCAGTCTTGAACTATCAGCTTTCATAAAGATTCCCCAGGTCTTCAGTGAACAGCGCTTTTGTAACTACTGTAGACTTTAGAAACCTGTATTTTTCCGTGCAAAACCCTTCACGCTGGCTGGAGAATTAATTAAAATCCTCAAATATGTGTATGTGCAAAACATTCCACGCCGAACCGTTTGTATCACCAGAAAATCACAAACTCTACCACCTGTGATTGCGTTTAGAAATTTACCGAAGAAATTCAACATACGTTTTATTCCCCCTATTTCTTTGGTAAGATTTCTAAACCTTAACAGATTCTCTCCACTTCAAAGAAACTGTCGTCAAATGTTCACCAATTCCCTCCACTGAGCGGAACTGTCGTCAATCTTCGTTGAATGTTCTTGGTTTTTCGAAAAATCACGAAAACGAATTTCTTCTTTGCATATTCTAGTTGAAAAAGAACGTCCCCTAGTACCCCGTAGGATCCGACTTGTATCCCTCCAAAGACTTTGTGAACTCGTTAGGACCGGTATTGACATTCTAGGTTCATTCATTCGTTACCAAATGCGAGAATATGACAATAAACAAAAAGGATTTCTTCGTTGCATATTCTAGTTGATAAGGAAATATCGCCTAGTACCCCGTAGGATCCGACTTGTATCCCTCCAAAGACTTTGTGAACTCGTTAGGACCGGTATTGACATTCTAGGTTCATACGTTCGTCTTCAAATGCGAGAATATGACAATAAACAAAATGCTTTCGAACATTTTCGAATAACAGATAACAATCATAAACATTGACGTGCGGAAGTGAACATACCGTTTTGTTTTTGGTTTTTGGCCCATAATAGTCGCGTCACCATTTTTGACATTTGCATCGGTAACCGTGACTACCCCACATTTTTCAAAAATCAAGTTTTCATCATCATTTTTTTTAACAACATGCCGCAACATCCCGCGTGCTCCCAAACCCGTTCAATTTCGACGTTGAAATTTAGAAGCACCGTTTAACTCAACTTCGCGAACACCCGATCCCACTTTGTTTGCGACCCATTAGAATGATCTTCTATTCTTGGCCCAATATCGATTAATAATTAAAAGTCTGAATAGAAAGACCACTGCCCATTACCAAGCCCCAAAAGAAATAACGGTGGCCCAACTTTAATACTTATCTCTAATCCTCCCACAAATGGAGCCCAAAATAAGATTACGACAAAAGAGAATGTTTTCACATTCTAATGGAGCCCAAAATATGATAGGTCATGTGAATCAAGAAACCCTACCTGCTCCCAACATTAGCTTTTGTTTTCATCTTCGATGAACAGCTTCAATACACACAGACATTTTTTTTTTAATACTCCTTCAACCTCATCGATACACATACCCTTCTTCTTCTTCGATACATCTGGTCGATTCCACCAACCAAACATCAACAATCAAAACTCCAGCAATCAGCCGTTATGTGTCTTCATCTCTGCCATACATCCACTCCTGTGGTAGCCGGAGATCGATCTCCGCTTGTTGCCGCCTCTCCTACACACAACATCCTAAAGAAATCATTTGGTCCATCATCTAAACCCAGCGATTTCAGTCGACAATTTCAAACGTAATCCCCATCTTCAACATCTTTCTTATGTCAAGAACATCCACGGTCCTTGTCTTCTTCGATACCCAGCACCAGCCGACGAAACAGATGCTGGACGATTGATGCTCGAAAGATGAATTGGTCAACGAAGGATTTGACCTATTGGATCCTTCGAGCTGATCAGATCTGGATCCTTCGAAGTTGTTGGGACTGATCATCTTTCGAAGTAGTTTGGAACTGATCATCTTTCGAACTGATATATGCTGGTTGTTTGGAACTGATCATCTTTCGAAGTTGTTGAGGGTTCCCACCAATATCTGGTATCTTTCGATCCAGAGTATCATCTTTCAAATCTTCAAGCAGCCGCCAAGAACATCAAGAACACAGCCACTGTTCAATTTTGCAGATTTGACGAAAACACTTTGTATACGATTTTTGATGATGATAACTTGTTTATATAGGTGAAAAACATAAAACCGAACACTCGTTTCAGCACAGATCTGAATATTCGGGTCCAAATCTGAGTTTTTCTCATTTTCACCCAACTTTTCTTCTTGAACAAAAATCACTAAAATCACAGATCTAGAGCACATGTGACTTAGTAAACGGTTAGATTTACTAAATCGGGCACCATGGCTCTGATACCAATTGTAGGACCGTGTTTCGTGACCGAAACCGTGATTCATGTGAGATCGGTTCAAGACGGGAGAGATTAGAAATGATAAACAAACAACTTTGTATTAATCCGGTAGTAAAACATTACAAATCGGCCCGATTACATGATAACCGAACTAATACCAAAGAAGTATACATCCGGGGAGAGACCAAGTGGTGATCTCTCCCGGTGAGGTCTCAAACCTCCTAAAAACTCCTGATGTTGCAAATGGCAAGGGTTTTCTATTTATAGTCACACCCCTTGTCTTGCAAACACACACGGTCAAACAATTAACCCTCTCGTTTGACCACTTCAAACGAGCGGGTCAATACACGTTCGTTTGACCGTTTCACTAACTATTACAAATTCAGCGTAAAATAATAACTAATCTATTCGACAAGCATCGGACACAAAATCTGCATCAACAGGATGGTTACACAAGCCTTCATGGAAACTTTATTTTTCCGTTTCTTTGTAAAGTTTACTTCTTTTTTTTAAACAAAAAAAAAATCCAAAAAGATTCTACTTGTTTGTAGGATATTTTTATAAAGAAACCCAAAAAATTAGAAAATGAAAAATTGAGGACGCGTTGATTGTGAGAAGAAATGAGAGTACATCGGCAGTCATATCTTTTACAGGGTGTCTTATAAAATTAAAACCTAAACTGTTGATAGCTTCATTATATGTAGTAATGATAGGTTTTATGCGTTAATAAGAACTTGTTTTTGGTATATAAAGATAACGAACTGAGTAACTTGTGTGTAACATCTTTTGGATATATGGTCTTGGTACCGTAATTTCGTTTGAGAGATTACCAAAATTCTGGGATACTAGGTCTTTATATCTGATTATTATAATGGGTATTGTAGGTCCCGAAATCTGAGGATCGATTACGAACCGAATCTCTTGTTTATAGTAAACACGGTTACGCGTGCGGAATCCACGTAACTATGCCAAATCAAACATGTATAGCAATAAATAACAACGGATTAATCAATGAAACACAATCTATTGATTAACGGGATGAGAACCGATAACAACTGATACAAACACAGTTCAGACTAAATTTTGGCAGAGTTTTGTTACTATGGTCTGTTTATTATCTCTCTGAGTTCAAATGAACACAAAGTGTTGCTTATATAGCCCCTGGGCCACTGATGTCGACGAAACACACAAGTGTTTGACGAATCTGAACATGGGCCTGGAACAGCCCAATACATGACGAATCAAGGTCTGATTCGTCATGACCTTCAACGAATCAGAAGTCTGTTTCGCCATGAAGTGTTACGACGAAACAGAAGTCTGTTTCGTCGAGGACTGCAACTGTTGTGTTTGTTCCTGTTATCAGACAGCAACAATCAGCAACAAATAAACATAGTAATCACAAAACTACCCTTTAATGCAACATGCATTGTTCATAATACATTACATACCAAAAGAGACAAATAAGTTGTACACAAGTAGATAGGAGGATATCTGACTTGGTCAACATAACATACAGACTCGATAATTAATAAAAGACCATTACAAAATACATCGTTAAACAAGACTAGTTACAGACACTAAAAATGCATCAACAAACTCCCCCTTGTCTGTTACTCGTCTTTGGTCTTCTAATCTTCCTTCAGTGTTGTTCGGACCACGTACTGCCCGAATGAATACCCCTGTAGTAGCAAAAACACGCTACTCTCTGAAACTTTAACGCTTGGCGTGCATCTTGATCTTCATAGAAAATATCATGACGATATAATCTTCCAATATCAGCTTCAGACATGTTGACGATCCACATCGGATCCAACATCCTGTAGTTAGCACGACCATCTCTAAACACGATAACAGCTTCATGAGTATCCGAGTCGTAGCACCACAATGCCATGTCTTCCAGAAAATCCTGCTTTATAGGCATCAATGGGATTTTATCTACTACCCTCGGTGGCTGATAAACAAGTTTATATCTGCAAGTGTTGGTGTCCGGATCAAGAGTAAACTTGATCGGTTGATAAACAGGAAATTGTGGCTTGTAGGACTCATCCTTCCAGCCTGTCTTCTTGTTTACTTTCACCAGACGCTCAAACAACGTAGCACCATCGTATTTTGCACGATTGATAAGTTTAAGCCTTGTCAACGCAGAAACATCATAGAATGGTAAGGAAAGAATGCTCAGTAGTGAATTGAAATACAGAATCCCATATTCACGTTTAATAGCAATGCAGTGAATATCTTGAACAAACATCCAGCATAAGATCCTTCCACTAGGCTTCTTTTCAAATTGCATATAGTCTACTTGAGCTTTTTCAGGTAACGGCTTGGACACTTTGGATAAAAACTGTTTTCTCCATTCAGCAAAAGCATTTGTGTCTTTTTCAGATGAATTCCTATTCTTCAAGTGCTCGTCTATGTCATCAATGTTTTCTTTCATCCAATTTTCATCAAATGATGCAAATTCAGTACCATCTTCTCTGACATAGGTTGACTTTGGAGCTTCACCTTCAACCACAATTTCATCAATCTCTTCAACATTTGTTGTATCAGTCTCAGTAGACATTTTGTCTATCTCAGCATCATCTACTTCTCTCATAGATTGTAAAATACTCAATTGCTCTGGAGAAAGATCTTCTATTAACTCCCCTTCTTCAAGTAATTCTCCTGTAAATGGATGAACAGCTTGTAGAGCAATATCAGCACTGCTAAATATAGAAGAAGTACCTTCTATCTGTTGTACTTTTCCAGTAGATGTTCCTTGAGATGATTCAACAACGGTAGGTTGAACTGTAACAACTTCAGAATTAAGTGTAATTGGCTGTTTCTGTGA